>JAQFXP010000055.1:0-55522 GCA_034693685.1 Belba bartosi | reverse complement strand
AGTATACTATGTTTGGAAAGCCATCCGCCGCTCATGTGATGTACTCTCTGTTCAACTTATTTAGAAAAGTCTAAAAGTCTTGACTCTACTAACGAAAAAAGGAAAAAAAATTAGAGATGTTATTCATCAGCATTTGTTAGCGAATTCTATTGATGAATAAATTCGGTTAAAATATATTAATCTTGATTTTCATCTGACAATTGATGCGCTAAACAATTAGATGAGACAACCGATTGTTTTCAAACTCAAATTTCTCACTACTTTTTTCGCAACTCTTTATAAAACATAAAATAATGTATTATTAGATTAACTAACGAACGCGAATGCAAAAAATGTGCCGAAAAATGGGATTTTTATTTAATTTAAATTTCGAATACAATAACAGTCACAACAGTATTAAGAGTTAACACAAAAACCTCTCAAAAAGAGTTTTCCGAAACAAATAAAAAGATAAAAATGTTTTAAAACAATAATTGAAAACTTTGTGTATGTTTTTCTCAAGCATTACATTCGAAAACAACTGTAATATTCGTCTCTAATCTCGAAAATCCCATCCATTGCTGACTTTAATAACACTCATATTTTATACTATAGTTAGTTATCTTATAATTAAAATCTGAGCACTAATTAGTTTTCATTACACCACAAAAGTTATCTAATTTTACATATTATATAATAAAATTTAAGCTTCCGTATTATTGTCTCTCTTCTCTATTCTTTTATTAAATTTATTTAATTGGAAATGTTATTAAAGTATGAATTAATTCATGTCAATAGGCATGCTAAAAAAATTCTCTTTTTTGTCGTTCATTAAATTGCATGTCCATTAAAATAATGGCTTATTATATATGATATGAATTATTAAAACCATCACTACGTATAAAATTAGTTGTAAAGAAATTTTCGGATTAATATAGTTTGTTATAGTTTCACAACTTTTTTTAATAGAAAAGTTTATAACTTTATTATAGTCTAAAAAATCAATTGAAAAAACTTTTCTATCCGTTTATATTGAGTGCGAAAAGGCTTTTAATTAATATTTTTGATTTATTATTGAAAACTTTTGTTTGAAAAGAAAAATTCAATTAAATAAATATAAATCGCGTGCAAATCATTATGTTTATTAAAATTACTATCTTTTTATGTTTCAATCATTTATTATTGATTTATATTTTTTTTGTTTACTAATAATTTTTATTTTTTATGATTTGCTCTATGGAAACAATTTTTTATTTTTATTGAATTATCTTTAAGAAAGATTTGGAAATAAAGTTTTGAAATAAAAACTAATATAAAAATAGAAATTTAGAGTAAATTGAATTTTTCAGTCAAAAGAGTAACAGAAATAAGCCGTTCATTCAATTGAATGATTTCAATATGAAAGACAAATCTATTTCTTAGCTTTCAATCAAATTTCGTAATAAAACAACAAATTTTTACGGCAATTGAAATTTTGATTAGAATTTCAATCTGAACTCAATATTGAATCAAAAAATATAAATTAATAACAAAAGTCTTGAAAATTAAGATTTTAAAAACTTATTCTTAAAAATAAATCAATTTTTTTGATTTGGTGTTAATGTATAGTCGAATCAAACTGGAAATAGCTGTTAAAAAGTTGTATTCAATGTTATAAATTATGTCCTGGTTTAAATAATTAATTGTTTATTATTGCAAATTGTGCTCAAAATTTAGTTCAAATTATTGTTTTAATAGAAATTATTAAATAAAAACAATTATAACAAGTTAATACAATTATAACAAGTTAAAACTTTTAAATTAAATATTGTTTTCGTTTGACATTTGAAACTTTTTCTAAAAAATGCTTTTTTCAAATAAATCGAAAAAACTATAATCGTTTGAAATATATCTTTTTCGTTCAAAATCCTAAATCTCTTTACAATCCTTTTTCTGATTACTTGAGTTTATTGTGTTTTTTGTTTTGTTTCGTTTGAAAGACAATCCGATATCAGAAGAATGTCGACTATAGACCAGACTCTTATGTCCGATCGGTTGTATAGCCAAGAGCTGACTGGCAGTGATGGACAGTTAGTCCGACAATCGCTGATTCACTCTAAGAAGTGAATTGACTCTCAAGTCCTCTCTTGTGTGAAATCCATTATAAAGTGAATGAAGTTTTATATTCCATACGATATGAGAGTATATTCTCGAATGTAATCCTTGAAAAGTAAAAAATAAAAACAAGAGTTGAGTACTAAAAAAGAGCAATACTTTCGCAAAAATAGGGAAGAGATAAAAAGTTGAGAAAAAACAATAAACAAATAAAAACCACTTAATCCTGATTTTGCTCTAAAATATTATAGATTTCTAAGAGAATTAATGCTCTTATTGTCCGGAAATGCACAGAAATTGTTTGGAAGTAAAGAAGAAAATAAATGTAGTATTGATTGCAATCTATCCTAATCTCAGCTCTAATTTAGTGCTCAATCTTTTGTTGGGAATAATTTCAAACAATATTTTCTGTTTAACATTTTCAGCTCTCATATAGTGTACGAATAGTTTGAATATCAGTTAATTTAATCTTTAATTTCAGAATTTTATACTTCGATTATAGCCATAATTTAAGCAATAATTCATCGAATAAAATAAAATAAACAAATCATAAAAAATAAATATTTGATTCGGAGATAAAATGCATGAATTTGTGCAAAAATTAAGAAAAAATTATATTAAAACTTATATTATAAACAAATTTAATTCAATTGAAAACTGATTTTTATTTGACTTAGAGAACTGAATAAATAATGATTATCTGATTGTTTGCATAATTATTTCCACAAAATAAATAAATAAAATGTAAAAAAATTGCACTAATAATCATGAATAAAGTGACTAATAATAAAAAATAAATTATAGCAATAATCTGAATAATTTAAAACATAATTTTTTGGGCGATTTTTTGGGTGATTCACAAAAATTCAAATAAAAATTTTCGACTAATATAACAATACTATAGCAAAAAAATCTCTGAATATATAATTACAAAAAAACTAAAACCACAGAAGAGATAAAAAATTTTAAGCTAAAAAAGAGCTATATCTCGAAATTTTGCCACCCTATCATTTGCCTGGAGGTGTGAAAAGAATAAATTTAATAATTTTCTTCTAACTCTAGAATTACAGGGCGGGGTAGGAGGAAGACTAGCGACGCAGTTATGCACACATTTTGTTTATTAGGAAAATATATTCAATTTTTTATTTATTCGGAAGACTGTCTGAGGCCTAAGCCTAAGCCAGAAGAATATGAAAATCTATTGCTTTGGCATCAAAATTGCATACATTGCCGGTTCAATGCATTTGACTCTCGACTACAAAATAATATGTCTAATCATAAATATATATATACTATATATACCGATATATATAAAGAGTTTTTCACTTTTCTCTCACAGGAGTAGTCGTATCGATCAGAATGTATGCTCATGTTGTGCTCAATACGTCTTTCCTCAGTCCATCTCTTCTAATACATTATTATATCTACTTTTTGTAAGTGATTTCCTATGAAAGACTCAAACACTCACTCAGTTTTTTACGCTATCACTAGTACTGATGATTTTTACACAACAATAATATTATTCATAAGTTTTTATCACATTTTTTCTCTTCTCTTTCTCTCACTTTTTTCATGATGTTTAGCCCAAAGAAAAACATTCAATAATTATATAATGTTTGCATTTCTTTATCTTTTATTATTCAATTAATAAGTTTGTGGTTTCAATGAATTCAAATTTGTTTTTCACTCTAAGCGACTGCCGATCAAAGTCTGACATTTTTTGTCGACTTATCTAAAGAGTGAAAATATTTTTCTTATCTTTAAATTTGTCTTAAAAAAGAAAATTCAAAGAATGTCTTGTTTGAATTAAAATTTTATGCACTTTTGTATGAGTTTATGGCATTTTATTTCATTTCTGGCTTTGACTGAAATTTTCTTTTAATTAATTTTGAAAATTATTGCTTTTATTTCATTTTTGAAATATTTATCACAACTTGTTTTCGGGTTTTGAATTCACACAAAACTCATAATTAGTTGAAAGCCTTTACTAATTGAACCAAAGGCTTAATTGATTAATAAATTACTTAAATAACTTTTTTTAAAAAGGTTTAAAATGGAATTTTCACTTAAAAATTAAGAGATATTAAGAGATGAACATTAAAAGTGATATAAGTTTTGACAAAATTATCTTTACTTTAATATTTAATCTGTATATCGGTTGGCATTTACGATAAATGTTAACATTTGTGCATATCTTTTGTCAATAAAAAAAATATTTATATAGAATATAAAAATCTATAGTCAAACCCAAAGCCGCAATCAATAAATTTCAACAAATCGTTTGAATTAATCTAAACATTAAAAATCGCAAACATATGAATTGAATGCTCGATAAGAAAGAGACTAAAAAATAAAAATATATTTTTAAAAGATTTTAAGCGATAAATAAACTGCAAATTAAAAAAGGCCAAAGTTAGTAGCATGCAAAACTAAACAGTGTGTTTTGAAAGAGTGCACCAGATGTTTTGATAAAAGTGAAATTTAAGCACAAAAATACAGTAGTATTTCAAATACAAATTACTCGTTGATTGGCATTTTGTAAAATTATTTTTCGTTTAATATAAATCTTATTTTAATTAGAGTTCTGGAAATTAGAGAAACGAATAGAAAAATAAAAGTTAGAAAAAAAGCAAAAATATGAAACAAAATGTTAATTTAATTAAAATGAAAGACAATTCAAAGTTGAGAAAAATATTAATGTAAACGAGATATGAATATCTCTTTTGTTGGTATTACTCAACATTGCTGTGAATATGAGCTCAAAAAAATGAAAAGAAAAAAATGTTAACAAATGAATGGAAAACTAATTGGTTTCTGACTTCCGAGGAGTAAAAAAAAATCTGAGATTTGTCTCCAGACTTAGGTCTAAGGAAGGAAAGCCTAAATATATATTTCGGGCCAAAGGTCTAAACATGAGCTCAATTAGCTTTTCAGGTTAGCTAACAAATATAGTTCGAATATCACTCCTCGTCTATGAGACACAAAAAGCGCTTTATATTCCGAACAGAGGAGTAGTCATTGTTGGTCTGGTATAGCCTATCGGTGCTCACAAATGAGTAATAGGACTCGTATTCTCTTTCCGGTCGTTCTCTTCTATGAACACTAGTCTGTGATTAAGAGTGAGAGTAAAGAAGTTGAGAGAAAAGTCTATTTGAAAACATTAATAGAGTTATAGGAGAACTCCCGACTCGTTATACAGACATTTTGGCCCGAATTGACAATTCGACTAATTATGTCGTTTCAAGTCGTTTCCTTCCCATACATATACAGACAAATACAGACAATTGACGAACAATTCTGTGATGTTCTGATGCCGTTATCACAACAACATTGGCATCACATCCAAGAGCACAGACGGATGGATAGACAGAAATGTGTCGAACAATGCCTTTAATGCCTTCAAAGACCAACACAATTACTAATTATAATTTTGATATACAGACTAATGAGTAGATTTAACAGAAAAATTCTTTTATTATAACTTTAATTTTGTGTCCGTTTCTGGTATTCATTAGAGACGTCTTGTGATTAGATTATGTTTTTATTATTAAGTTTTCATTTAATGAATTTCTTTCACTAAACAAAAGACTAGAGAAAAAGTTTTTTTTGTGGCAAAAAATTTCCGAAAATTAAATGCAATATTTGTTTGAATTAAATCAGAGGACAGATAGAGGATAGACATACATACTGTATACTGTACTGTAGATTAGTTTAAGAGTTCTTAAGGGAAACTCATTTATGTCGTTCACATGTAATAAAGTGTAAGCCTTAGGACAGAAAAAACTGAAACTTTAGTTTTAATTGAGTTTTATAATTAAGTTTATATAAGAAAACTTAATATAACTCTAATAACTTAGAGAAAAGTTTCTAATCAGCAAAAAGACAATAATATTAGCTAGCACCAAACTTGTATAAAAAACAACAGCAAAAGTTTTTGGAAAAATTAATATAATTATAAGAAAAAAAAGCAAAACTACACAAAAAAAATTTCATTAAGTTTCAGTCAAACTTATTATTTGTAATTCTAATAATAAAACCGAAAAAAATGAAGAAATATTTGGATCAGTTGAGAGATCATTGAAAGTTAGTTTATGTGTTCAGTGTTTTAGTCGACTTTTGGCGAACCCAATACACAAGTCATACATTGAGTGAACTTTTCTTCACTAGTCTATGATGTTTGCCATTAAAGGTGACAGTTATTGATCTGGAAATGCATATTATAGTTAACTTTTGGCACATACAGTGAGACAGACAGTGAGAGTAGAGCACACGGAATGCGATCCATTCCCAAACCATCAAAACCATCATGAGCCATATGCGGGCCATTTTAGTAGTCAATTGCAATTTTTATGTCTTTTTTACTTATTTATTTCCTAAAAAGTTTTGCCATTGGAATGAACATTAAAAAAAATAGAAATATCAAAATAGTATTGGAATAAAAAAATTTATAGCAAACGGAGAGTGAGAACCAAATCCTTAGCAAAAAAAAAAAGTTTAAGAAATGTGCGGAAAACCAAACATTTGGCTCAATATATCACTCGGAACTAAAAATCATTGAAACGAATACTTTTTTGTGTCGTTTAACTGCAGTTTTTAATAACTCAATGAATACCGCAGTCCATAAAATAAAACATTTAGACAAATATAAAAAACACATTTTTCGTAGAGCGGAGACTGTATTGGAATTATTGGTTTGACTGTTGGGTTCCGATGTGTGGGCTCTCCGGTTCTGATGCTCTGATTGTTGGCGTCGTATAACTACGGGAATGGTAGCGAAGATTGTCTGCCATTTGACTGATTTAATAATAATAAATCCATTTATAATGTGTACTAAATCTGAACGGCATTAGAGAATTCCCATCAGAAATACACTCATATTTCACGCCTTAAAAAATACGAATTTTGAATTATTTTATATTTAGAAATACCGCACATATAGACCGGCTATTAAATTAAGGAAAAAACAAAAATAACTTTTAGCACACATTTCGCTCAAATATTTGGCATTTAGTTTGTGTTTCACTGATTTTCTTCGTTTCGATTGCAATCAAACGGCGAAATAGTTTTCGGAAACAAATAGTCCGAACATTTGGATCGTTTGGTTAAAAGTATTATTGAATTATTGCGAACGCCTTTGCCTTCGACTAACTCTTCCCAACCCTTTCATTAGCTTCAAAACAGTCAAACGTTTCGATGCAATGGAAACAAATGATAGAGAGATAAAAGCAAAAGTGCTTACGATTTCAGACTAAACGCTAGTATATCCGAAGTTAAACATTAAATCCATTTGTATTTTTAGTTTAATTAAATTTTTTCCTCTCTTTCCTACTCTTTATTTCCATTGAATGCTAATTACGGCTAAAAGTCTTCGTCCGCTCGTCTGACAGAAGTTCTCTAAAATACTACTCTTTTTGGTTACAAATAATCACTGGTTTTAAGCAAATAACTATTTTTGCCCTTTTTTGCTGAACTGGAACTTCTGGCTACTTATGCGTACAGTTCTTCAATGAATAAACCAAATGAATAGTTAGTCTTATATTAGAAATAACTAAAACCTGTTTTTATATTAAATTTATATAAAGTACTGTAAATAAAAAACTGGAAAATAAAGTAAATGTATATAAAGTAAAGGTCTATAAAGTTAGTCTATATATAATCTTCCGGATGTGATGTTCTCTATTAAAATTGGATTAAAATTTATAACAAATTTTATTTTTTAAACACACATTCCTTTCGATTTATTGAAAGATGAAAATATGTATATAAATAGTTCCTTAAAAACATTTTAACTTTTTCTTTGTATATAATCTTCTATTGAGTGAACTATAAGAATGTAAAAACAAAAATTAAGACGAATTTTTAGAAATCATGATTTATTTACATTGTATTTAAAAACTGACAAAATTTATACGTCATTAGATTTATTAGAAATGTTTTCACCAAGCAAAATTTATGGATTTTGATTGTTCCCACTCTTAGACCCGGACTCTAAAGCCGTGCTCAGATTACATGACAAACATTTGCAACGGATTAGAGATGTTTTAAAGTGAAGCAAATAAACAAATAAATCAAAAATATATATTTATATTATGTATTTTTATTCCACTTAAAAAAGTTATTCAAATAGTTTTTTAAAAAACTTTAAATATAATTCAATAAACTTCAGAAATAAATCGTTTTTTAAAAACATGTTTAATGGCAGCAAATGTTTCATCCGATTCATCAACTCATAAGTGCATTAGAAAAATGTAATTAAAATTTTGTATTAATCTATTGAAATGTTTCTGGCATGCTTGAACCTAACCTGAATAGCATTGACATTCTGTTTAATATTAATATTAGTTATTATTTCAAATATTATTTTTATTTGTTAGTTAAGCTTAGGATAAAAATGATAAATTAAGAAATGTGGTTTGATCGTAATGATTAAACTTGAACATTTATTTTTACATGGTGACAACTCGTTACTAATATGCAGTTTAGCTTTTAATTCAAAATAATGAATGAACCTTTAAAATTAGTTAACGCAAATAAAAGTTTATATGAATAATTTAGGAACAACTAATAAACAAGCTGGTTTTAAATACCGTATTTACGTCAAATATTTTACACAATTGTAAATTTTAAAAGATAATTTGACCTTACTAATTTTTGCTAAATTAAATAATATTATGTGATATATGGCTAAAAATATTCTACAAATAATTGATTGATTGAGTCATCAAAAGCATGCAATCAATTAATTATTAAATGAGTTCTGTTTGAGATAGCAGTCAATCGCAGAGCACATACACCCTATTTGAGGTCAAATACATTTACTGACCAACCGATCGCTTACAATAACATTGTATTATATTAGAGACACGAATACAATTGGGTAACAACTAATCATTTGTAAGACTATATGTTTGCCATACCTTTGATTCAGTTGTTATGATCGATCAAATCGGGTTTGAGTTTGAGTTACGACAAACAATTGATTGACTATTAGATTATGTTATTAATCCGTAATATTTGTTAAAAAATATAATCAATATTATTGACAAAATACAATCAATTGTTTTTTGGAATTGGTTTTAAATGTTTTAACATTTTTCAAAAGTCTTAGCAATTATTTTATTAATTACAACCAATAAATTAAAGCCAATTAAATGTATGTGACATTTGTTAAACTAACCAGACAAAAATAAGTTATTTTCACTATAATGTTTGTAATACAACATTAAACACAATTAATAGAGAGTTTACACGCAATTAGAAAAATCGAAATCATTTTTTATTTTGTCGACTAATTACAAATTAATACAACAGAACTCAATGTTTGAATAAAAGTCAACTGGCAATTTTATTGATTTATACTTTTAAATAATTTTTTGCAAATATTGATTTATTAAATACAAGTTAAATATTAATAATTAAACTTTTTTGTTCTTTTATCGAAATTAAAAATTTCGCCTTGATAACATCTATTAAACATAATTTATTGATTAAAAGTTAATTATTTTATTAATGACAAATTGATTGAGAATTTATAACTTTAATAAATGTCATTATATTTAGTCATAATTTATATATTTTTAAACTATAAAAGTGTAACACTTTTTATCTCTTTTTTAAAATTATATATTTTTTACAATTTTAATTAAAATACAATTTAAAAAATAGATAACTCACTTTTAAGTTAGATTAATGTTAGCATGTTAATAAATTAGAATTTTTTATTTTAATTAATGAATAAAGTTTAATTAAAGCTTTCATTATGTAAACAAAAAAAGTAAATTTAAATAAAGTAAAAAAAATAATTATAGCTATAAATTGTTTTTATAAAAAGTTGTTTAAAATTTAAATTATCTAATTAAACGAGAATTCACATTATGTGTGACATATATTATTCGCTTCACTTATTGTTCTAATTTAATTAGATTTTAGGTCAGAATTAAATATTTATTTTTTCATCTAATAATAAATTTAAAGTACAATCCACTCAATAATTATGTAATCTTTTACGAAAACATTAAACTCATTTAAATATTCGCTTATATTTGGTTTTTTTATTTATATATTTTTATCTTTATTTTCAAATTTATCTTTTATTGTTTTTTTTATTCTATTATATTGTGTACAAAATGTGTATAATTTCTCATTACTGGCCACTAGTGTGGGTGAAATTGATGTAGGAAATGGTAATTTTGCATTGTTTAATTTTATGCTGAGTATGATTCAAGTTGATAAAGCTGTATAAGGGTTAGACTTTTATGGGAAAACACACAAAAAAGTGTTTACTTTCTATCTCATTCATTTGAATATTAAAATAGACTAGGTTATTTTAACGCTATTTTTGATTAATTTGTGAATTTTTTAATGTTTTTGTTTAATAAAAATAGAATTTTTAAAATGTTTTTTATAATAGAAATTTATTTTTAAACCTATTTATGCAATATTAATATAGCGAATAACTGGTTGTTTTGAAACTAATCTTTTTATGTTATGAAATATTGTAACTCTTTTTATGAAAATAAGTTAAATCAAAAACTTATTTATGATTTAAGAGAATAAACATTCTTAAAAAGTTTTTGAAATCTTTTTTGTGTAACAATTTTAAATAGAAAAATATAAATCAAACCAAATATAAGAAATGCCAAAAAGTATAACAATATTAAAACAAATCAGTGAATCACTAATAGATTTAAACATTGATTGACTTAAATTCAATTCAATTTTTATTCGCATTATATAACCTCATATGAGTTGAGAGAAGAAAATCTCATATGAATTGACTTAAGAGGTATTAGTTATAATTCAGTTGACAATTACATCGTACGCCAAATCCCTGCTTAGTCTCCCTGTGCTCCGAGTGAGTAAAGTCGAAATTTTTCGGCTATAAGTTTAAGTCGAATTATACGCATATCTGAGCTCTGGAACAGTATTCTTGGCATCCGTTAAAAAAAATAAAATTATTTTCGCGGACTTTCTGTTTCTGGTTTAGGCACTGGTAGTACATACACTGCTGACCCCCTCATCCCATCCCCAGATATATGCATCGGTTGGCGCTTTTTGTCCTTTACTAATAACATGAAAACCCATCACTTTCTTCTATTTTTTTGGTGGCAAAGCACTGGTATTGAGGGCTCAAATAGTCATATAATCGTAATCCTACTTATTTCCTACCCATAAATGAGAGGGATCTTCAAATTTATTGCATTTTTTGGTTTGTCTGACTCATACATCTCTGTGCACTGGTATTGGAGGAAAGGAGTGGGTGAGAGATGAGGTTTTGGAAAATTTAAGAATAAACGTGAAAAATATATAACTCGAGTGTTTGTATGACTGCAAATAATAAGCGTTCAATCAGTTGAGTTGAGTGCGAAAAGTGGGCTAAGAATCTATCACTTAATTGAGGTTTGCCTTCAATTTGTATCGCATATACAGTATTAACTTATATAACAAATCGACAAATTTATTAGACTCTAATTTTTGTTCAATTGATATAATACTTTTGGCCCACTTTTTCAATATTCTTTTCGCTTCTCTTTCTTTTCCTAAAATCCTTAATAAAGTTTTACTTTCTTTCTCTCAGATTCTCTCTCTTACTCTAAGCACTCAAATTCGATAATTTATTATATTTTTTCTCTTCGCTATAATTTAACTCTTGGCTAAAGAATTGCCACAAATGGCTATTAGAAAGAGAGAAAATGTTTGGAAAAATATATTTTATTTGATATTACTTTGCTTTTGCTGTTCAGTAATCAGTAATGAAATACTGTTTTGTAGAGTATGTAGAAGTGGAGGAGAGAGAGCAGGAGAGAGAGAGAGAGCTGGATAGAGAGCAGGGGAGAGGGAGAGAGAGAGAGCGGGAGAGAGAGCAGGAGAGAGAGAGAAAGAGCAGGAGAGAGAGAGAGCTGGATAGAGAGCAGGGGAGAGGTAGAGAGAGAGCAGAAAAAGAGCAAGAAAAAAGATGTTTGAGTAAGACATCTAAAGATATTGAATAATATACTGAAAGAGTAAGAAATTTATAAAATGTTTTTATATAAGACTTGAAGTACAGTATAACTTATGTAAAGATTTATTTAAATTATAAGTTAGCGAAGAAATGCATAACATTTGTGACCAACTCTGGCAACGGATGTCCAGTTATTTATTGTCAATAATGGACTTAACATAGAGTTGTGTACATTTGGGCGAACATAGAGACATAGAGAACGTAGATCTTGACATAGTATATGATAGGACAGCATCAGTCACTTCTCATATTCCACTGTTTACTCGTCTTTTAACCAAAAACCAGCAAAAAAGACATACAAATGAGATAACAAACTAAGACTACAAACAGATGTCGTTTTTAAACCATAAGACTCTTCAGTCAAATAAAGACATATTATTAGTAAGAGATTGAGAGAAACCTAACTTTCGAGCAATTATTTGCGAATAGAGTAAAAATAATTAGCAAAACCATAGAACCCATAAAACATCACAACCGCTAACCTCTATATCCACAACAAAGCAAAGGAAAAAAATAAACAAAACTTTTAAAATGATTGCACGGCACGACTAATAGCCCGAACACAACCTACCAGTGCTGAGCATACATTCAAATCGATCCGATCGTGAACTTGAAATTTTAAATATAATGAATGAATGAAATGAATGATAAAGGGGTTAGTTATGCCGTTTTCCGCAATTGCATATCAAGTCGGGGCTGTTGTCAGAGCACTGTAGGCACTGTAGGCTAAGCCAAATCATAGCGCGAATTGTATTTATGGAAACTATGTCTCGTATTGCCAGTGCCGAACGGAACGGAACTTTTGGGACCGTGCAGTCCAACGGCCTGTTACTAATTGAAACTAACTATACTATCCCATTAGGTTATGGTTCAATGATTCGATGCCTGTGCTCTCCTATGCTCTCCTGTGCTCTCAGTTCTCAATTCGTCTCGACTTACTTGAACCCAGACTTAAGAGTAGGACTCATTCGACAGCATATCATAACGGGTACGGATGCATGAAATATATTGTCATATTTTTTACACTTATATACATTTATTTATCATTTGTCAGTCACACACAACAACTCTTTTCTATCAATTCTGATCAAACATTTGTTTATGTATTCAATCACTCGAACGGAAAGAAATTTAATCAAATGTGACCTAAAGTTTGCTGTAATTTAAAATAAATGCTTCAGAAAATACTATAATATAATCTCGTAATTCATTACATTTAGATAAGGGATGAACTCCGACTCCATTGACTGCAAAGATATGGCTATAATTAGAAGCAAATTCTTAATAATTAAATGTCAGACAATATAAAAGAGATAAATTAGATTTTTATATACAATAATGTTGTGAACAAAAAATATGAAAAATATTTCCTTGTAACATATTCAGAGCGGAAAAAAGTAGAACATGTGTTCACCGGCTCAGCTCTAACATTCATTTGGAATAAATGTTGATATATTTGACATTCAAAACAATAATCATAATTCTAGTATTGAATTTCAAATAATATTTGCGATAAACCTCGTAATGGACTGACTAAATGACCGGAGCCTTAGAGCACATGTTTAACAGGATTTGCAAAAACAGCAATACATTAGACATAAGTATTTGAAAATTAGTGCTATATTTGATCAGTAAAGTGGAAGACTAGTGAAGAATTTAATGTGATTTTAAGGTGAATGACGATATTTTTAACGCTTATTTAGACAGCCATTCAAGTCCAGTGAGTGATAAGAATAAAATAAGTCGAGAGCATAGAGAGAGCACACATACAGAGCATAGGAAGTCTCGTCTTCTGCCCAATATTTTAGTGTAAAGATTTCGATCATCTGTTCACTACAAACACAATTGAGTTCTTGAAAAACAGTATTATTAAGTGTATAATATGTGCTAATATTTCGCGTTTTCATTCTTTTCTCCTTTTCTTTTCTAAACACTCCGTCAGGTCTTGAGTCGGAACTCGAGTCTAAACTCTGAAGCAAACGGTTTAGTTGTTAACTACAATAGTTTTTCTGGCATTCGCTCGGTTTATAACTCATATTATATGCTTAGTTATGAAAAAAAGCAAAAGTAGAACCCAGTGCTGGACCCGGTGCTCATCCAAACGCTCGGAGACTCTCTTATAAAATCGACCGATTGTGAGGAACTAAGTATTGAATTTGAGAATAAGAATAGAAAATAGAAAAAGAATGAAAAATAATAGTGAAGTTAGTCGAGAGTAAGAATACTACAGCACTGCTGACACACAATGGTAGAGCAGCTCATAGAGTACTGACTACTACTACTACCACTACTAACTTACGAACAGTGGTGACTAGTTCTCTGGTTTACATTTAAGAATTTTAAATGAAGTTCTTTTTTTAGCCAAACTTTTTCTCTAGTATTCGTCTCCAAAGTCTTTGCAATCGCTTAAACTTCTCGCCTCTTATTTAGCGCCTTTTCATACATTATATTAAATATTTTGAATATGTATTGAATATTATATGAGTTGAGATATAATGCGAGAACATTGAGGAGAGCGTCGATTCTGACATCACATCTGGACCTCATGTCACTCGAGTCAGTCTACATATTAATAAATTCAGTTTTCAAACTATAATTTAGGAAACACTGAATATACACTTAAAGTCAGTAATAGAGAAAAAAGAGGAAACGGAGCGAAAACAGCGTATAATCGATGTGAGGAATAGAGCCTCTAAGGGAAGAGGCAAAGAGGCTGACGAGAAGACTGTGGACTAAGTATTAGTCACTTTGATATTGACTTAATTTCATGAAATGTGTCATTAAGATAGACAGACGGCGAGGACGGACAGAGAGGCAAAGCCCTATTCATCACTCAGACATTCAATGCAAATAAGTCACTCCAATAATAGGCTTTCCCTTAATATGAACGCACGGATTGACAGTCAATCAACACATTCGAGCCATTCATTGAGTTAATTCAATTGTGAATTAAATATTTAAAATAATGTGCGGTTTTTGGGGTTGTATTGAATATATCAAATACTGTATATCTGTACAAATGGCGAATAAAAGATTGATATCATATCACAAACCCTTTCATTTCTAGTTTGAAATATTGTTGAACTTGTGATACAATTTATTTAACGCGTTTTTCAAACTCAATGAAAATTTCGGAATTGATAGACAATTGCAGACTTGGAATACAGACGGAGTCGACAAACCAAACACCAAATGATCGAATGAGTCGAGAATGAGCCCTATTATGGCTTTGGAGAACCGAATGCTATCTACTCTTCAAACATAACACAATGAAAATTCTTCGGACAATAGGCGAGAGAGTGAGTGAATACTCAAAAATTGAAGGGAAGAGAACCCATAGACGGATAGAGCCATACATTCGTACAAATGGTATGTTTCGCCTGCAATTCATAATAATATTTCTGAACTACACCTCTCATAGAGTCATACACAGGGAGAGCACATCCCTGACTGAGTTTAGGAGTTCTATCATAGAGTTTGGGCACTGGGAGTCTGTGATTCTGGACTTTCATTGTGTTGTATATACACTGTTAGTACACAACGATTGAATACAAAAACCCAAAAGCAATCTATAAATTAAAGTTCTTCTCTGCTCTCGGTTTGTAACTTAAAACCATAAAATACAACAATAGAGTTGGTATTGGTTTACATTCTGGTTTGGCCCTGGTGCTGCTATTAGAAATACTGTTATTATTATTGTAAAATGCAATTTGTTTAGTCGTAATTCCCAGTTCACAAATTTAAACTCAAAATTCAATTCGAGATTTAGTCGAAACAAAATAAAAGAAATTTTTTTGTTATGTTCTGTTCGTTACACCCCTTAAGGGTGTTCTGTATTCTGTTTGGGATATCAAACGATGGGCTTTCGAAATGAGAAAAAACTATACAAAAAAAATTTATAACTTTTTTTAAACACAAACAAAATAAATAATAAATGTTGGGTTAAGAACATGTAATGTGTTTTTTATTCTTCTCCCTCTTCCCCGAGTCTTCCTTTTCTTTTTTTCTGACTTATGGCTCTGTTTTCATAAAAATTCTTTTCGTGATTATCACAAACTATTGTTATTTTTATTATGTTTTCTATTTTTTCAATTTTAAAGGCATTGACATTGACATCGAAAAAAATCAAATCAAATAAAAAGAAGAGATAATCAAATGTCTGTTTGGGTCTAAGCAAACATAGCGTACAATAAAGACAACAATTTAAGAGTGACTGAAGTGAAAGAATAAGTCGAAAATGTTTTAGACGTTTATCTAATACTTTATTGAAAATGTTTAGACAATAATAGTAATAATAGTGATTACTATTAACTTTTATTTTTTTATGTGTTTAGGACTTTCTTTAAGCCAAAACCCAAACTCCTTTAATACTATCGATTATAAACTTATTGTAAAATTCTTTGAATAAATATTTTAAAAAATTTGTTTTTGTGTTTGAAGTACCGCTAAATCCCATTCCTATCAGTTCCTGGACCTCAAGAGTATTCTCATAAAAAAATTTATTTATATTTCAAATTATAATTTAAGAATAATTTTCTCAATAATAATAAACTGAATATATTTTTAATACAGTTAACAAATAATTATTCAAATAAATTAATATTAATTCCTACTTTAAAATGCCATAATTAAAGAAAGCGTCGACTTAAATCATTTACTAAACATTGTATTTAATGTATTGCAAAATAAAACTTAATTTAATTTAAACGCAAATTTCAAACATAATTATCGAGCACAATATTTGTGTCAAATTGAAATGATAGCCAAAGGCTTTGAACTTATAAACAACTCATCAATAATTAGTGATTTAGTTATAGTTAGTTTGGATTCTCGAGCTATCGTTACGAAACTCTCGATTTTTGAATTAAGTACACATTTTAAATACAAATATAAATTTAACTTTTATGATATTAAAATGTATTAATAAAAATGTTAATTTTTGTTATGTATTAATAGGATCAAATATTAATAAAACATTTATTTTTGATTGTTTATAAATTTGAAAATATTTTAACTTACTAATATTTATAAAACACAATTGAAAAACCTGTATATTTTGATTGAATATATTTAAATTATATTGAATTTATTTTTGTTTAAAATTTAATTGAATTAAAGTTTAGTGGGTTGCAAGGTTATTTAAGTCTAATGTGCAAACATGTTGTATTTATGAACAACTAGCAAAAAAGCTAATCAACACTTAAAAAAAATTACTTTGTACGTTTGAGCCATTAATAAGTTTATATAATAAAGTTAACTTTTCTGCGATATAAGCTTTTAATATTTTTGTTTTGTTGAAATTATTAGTTTTAAAATTCTCAAACTGTCTAGGTTATAAGTTATAATTTATAAGTTTCATCTTTGCTGAATCCAGGTTAAACAGACTCAGAAATTGCTAATCTAAAGTTAATCTCGCTATTAATTAACAAAAACTAAAAAAATTATTATTATTCTAAAGCAGTAGAAAATGAATTATGACTTAATTTATGTAATCTATTGGCAAAAGAAATTGAGTTCAAATAAATAATAAAATATTTTTTAAAAATTAATTTTGCTTTGAATACAAATTGAGTACCTGATGTCAAATTTTAATTAGCTGTAGACCTAAATTAGAACTTGTTACTTTGTTAATCAAACAGAAAAAAACCAGACCTATTAATTAAACGCTACATTGCTTTTGACAATGCTAAACTAATAAAATTATTAATTAAAAATTAAGTTAAAGTAAATAAACTCAAATAAAAATAACAATATAAATTAAATTATAGATAAATATAATAGAAATATAATTGAATTAACAATTTTTAAACATTTTTTCAACTATTGACATTTTAAAAAACGATAAGAATTGCAATAAAAAAATTTAAAAATCAAACAATAAATTATTTATATACAAGTTATTTGTCTCACTTCAATAAATCGAATTAATTGAAAGTAATAAATATCGATATCAGTAAAATAAAAATAAAAACTAGCAAACCTAATTTTCAAAAAAATGTTAAAACTTTGTTTTAATTGAATTTAGTTTGAGTAAACCTCAATAAAAAGGCCATTGATGCTTTGGTTTTTAATTTAATACTAAAAATAAATAATAAAAAATAAGTTTTGCTTAAAATAATAAAAGAATCAAAATTAGATTTTATAATTAATACTTTATTTAGAAAAACGTTTTTCCGAAATTGTTATTTTATTCCCCGAATACTATAATCAAGTTTTAGAGTTCAAATATAAATAAAAGCAAAAATTGTATATAAAGTAAATTCTGGTTAAAAAACAAAAATCAAAACTCGAAGTTCGAGTCAAAACAAATTGGATTTGCGAAGAGAATCAGTGAAAATGATTTACTGCTATAAGAAAAATCGTTTTTAAATAAACTAAAATTTATTCAAGGCAAAAACAAAAACTTTTTTCATTAGTTTAGATTTATATTTTTATTTGTAATTAATTTTACTCAAATAGAAATAATTTCAAATACAAAAACATTTTTAATTAAATCGATATTATTTAGAGTTAGAATAAAATATTTTAATAATAAATAATTTTAAAGTAAATTCAAATTTTTGAAATCCAAAGCAATGTCGGGTTCGGCTGATTTGAATGAGTTGTCCAACATTTGAATTCTAAGACAATCTATACCGATATGTTCGGGACAGTTGCAAATAAATCTTTGAAACAATTTGTGAAACTTTGCCTTATTTTCCGAACAATTAATGCATTGAATCAATGGAAACAAAGCGGTTTGATTATGATTGAAGAGCTCAGTCATCCAATCCTGAGGTTCGACATATACTGTATGACAAGACTCCTCATCCGAACCGCCGGTCAGTTCTTCGTTGCTAAGAATATGCAATTGATTGAACAGTTTGTGATTGCATTTTGAGCAGTTGTATGTTTGGCCTAAATTCAGTTCTGCCGTCAAATTCTCGGCTATTGATAGTTTTTCGAAATATTTATTAACGTCGAAAATATAATCTTTATAATCTTGGTTGAGATAGCAATCAATTAAATGTCTTCTGAATTGGCGATCATTTGCATCCAAACAAAAGCCCATTTTCTCGAATAGCTTCAATTGGTCCACAAATCCATTGTTTGGATCAATTATATCGCGTTTAGACTTAACAAGATCTCTGGCCGAAGAGAATGACATTTTGTGTTTATACATAATGTAAGCGATTACTATTGTAGCGCTTCGGGAAATACCGGCCATACAGTGGACTAATACATTTGATCCCGACTTTTGGCAATTTTCAATCAATTCATTAGTTTCGGCAAAATATGTCAACAGATCCTGAGCTTCGAAGTCTAATGCATTGATTTGGTGGTAAGTGATTGACTCGAGTTGCGGACTCAAAGAGTCGTCATTTATAATGGAAATGATTGTCTTGATGTTGGGCTCAGTTATATCGCCCAGGCAGATCTTGATAGCTCCGTTATAGCTGCCCAGATATAAGTGCTCTTCTATGAGACTTATATTTATCTCCGGTAACCCCCAGGTGAATTGTCTTTCGGATATTTGAATTAATTCATTTTCCATGACTATATTTTAAATAAATTTTTTGTTAGTTTTAAACATTTCTAATAATTAGTAAAATTAAATATTAAAATAAATATTCTAAACTCTATAATAAATTATAATAAACTTTAATTTTATATTTATCTCAAATTTGAGTTAGACAAATCAAAACAAATGCAGTTTACCAACACTTTTAAATAATTTAATGAAAATTTTATCACCAATGTAGTTTTTGACGCTGATTAAGAATATGAAAGAATTTTTTGTTGGTCGGAATTGGTTTGGAAGTTATGGCTAAACAAAAATATGTTAGTTTGAATTTCTATTATTTAACTAATTTCAAAATATTTTTAACTATTTGTAAATTATGGTCACTTTTGAGCAGTCAATCTGGTGAGTAGAGGCGAGTTTCGGCTACTTTATAGTAAGCCTTATTCGGCACTACATTAAGTTAGAATTTGAATGAATCTTAAGAACTGAAATGAATGCAAAGTTCGGTCGCAAATAGATTATTATTAGTTTTGCTTATTTAAGTATCAGATTAGTTGAAATTAGTTGCATTAAAGGTTCAAATGAACAAGTTTAAAATTACAGAAATTATACAAAGCATTATATGTTGCATACGAGCTATGTAGCATGTGTAAAATATAATGTTTTGCATAAATTCTGTAATTTTAAACTTGTTCATCTAAACCTTCAATGCAACTTTTGAATAATATCTGAAACTTTTTGTATACTAATAAGTTATTGAAGTTAATAATTGAACTTTGCCTTCATTTTATTGCAAAAATACACAAAATTCTCGTCTTTTAAATAATAGCTTAATTTAGTTATATTAGTGTCAAATCGAATCAAATTTACTGAAAAGACGGCGGACTGTAAAGCAACCGAAACGTGCGTTTACTCACCAAATAGACCAATAATCATAATTTATAAATTGCTTAAAAATTGTCTAAAAATTAGTTAAATAATAAAGTTTCATTTATATTTTTGTTTAAATAAAATAAAATTATTAAATGAATTAAATTAAAAAATATAAACTTAATAAACGCCAACACATAAAATCGCATTTATATGAGATTTTCAAATAATTTATTATATAATCTAAAACTAAAAAACACGAAAACATAACATTTAAAATTATAGCATTCCTTCCTTTTTCCGCGATTAGATTAAATGTCTTTTTTAATTTAATTATGATTTGAGACAAATGCTAATTAACAGACCTTTTGTTTGTTTGTTGTCGTAGATTAGAGTCAATTCAAACAGAAATTTAGTTTTAAACAACTTTTGAAAACTTAACTACTTATTAACTATCGAATAACGCAAACGTTCTATATATGAAAAGACGATTATAATGAGTGAAAAAAAAATTGAATTATTTTTTTTAACTAACGAAACTTTTTTTCTAATTATCGCCTTAAGTTGGATGTTGAAAATATTTAATAATTTTAAGTAAACGCGTGACCAACACATTAACATTAGATTATTAATATTTCTTAACTTTATATCAAAACGTTTCTAATTTCTAGAGTTGAGTCGAAGTCATGGATTAGACTCGTAAGTCTTGGAAACAACATCTGAGCGCAACTCTGAAGTCTTGATTAAACTTTTGATTTTTTATAATGACTAAAAAGTCACAAATTTTTTGTAAAATTTAATTTTATACTAATTGTGAATGTTTATTAAGATATTTAACGCAAACTTTTAATATTAGTTTACTAGTTTTCATCAAGATAATTATTAAATTAAATATGTTTTGCTAAAATGCATATTTTTTTATGCGTTTACAAGGTTATTAATCAAATTTCAAAAATTTTAAACTTAATTCTTCTTAAAATTTAATCAATATTAAAGTTTGTACAATATATTAATAACTCATAGCAAGTTGGAAAATATTAAACTTTTACAAAATAAAAAGTTTTCTCATTTATCATGTTAAATATAAATATTGTGTCATTTGAATAAAATTTAGATAAAAAGTGTAAAAATTAATTTTAAAATATCAAACATTTAAGACATAAGTCATTAATAAGTAAAGTAATAGAAAAGTGATTAATATTTATGAATGAATGGAAAAAACGTCTTTTTTTCTTTAAATATTTCTAAGTTAGTAGTAGTTCGGGTGATGAGTCTTCCGGTGCAATCAGTGATGATTTACAACCCTTTCTGCAGACGAGTTGATAAAAATTTATTACAAATTCTTCTTCTTTTACACAAAAATAAAGTTCAAAGAGTGAAAAAAATAAGAGATTAGAAAAATTTCCATTAAAACTAATTTATTTTTTGCTGATAAAAATATAAGAGAAAAATAACAAAAAAGAAATGTTGAAAATATTGATAAACATTTGCAGTCTTTGCAGTCATTCTTTACATTTTATCCAATCTTTGGTATAATAAATACTTCAGAAATGTTGATAAAACAAAAAATTTGTTTAAAAACTTATTTTTATTTATTTTATTCCCAGAATAATAATTAGAGAAAAAAAACCAAAAATACACAAAGTTTTAGGAAGAGACAAAGTTTCTAATTAAAAATTTTTAAGTTATGCCCAAATTTAATCATTTAAATAATTTACGAAAAAATAGTGATTTAGATAAAGCAAAGAAAAATTGAATCAAAAATATTTCAATAAAATAAAAACAACTTTTTGTCTCTAATTATTCGGATTGTGGACATTGGGACCAATAGTGACGGAATTGTTATTTATTCTTATCTTCAAACAATGACTACCAGTATGTGCGGCACAATCGCAAACCGCTCTTCGAGTCTGAATCAAAGCCACATTTTCTGAGCAATTAATACATTTGCCAATCGATGACATATCCGTTGTTTCTGAATTGATGAACGCTTCCAATAACCAGTCCTGTAGTTCGATATAAACGGAACAGGTATTCAACAACTGACCAACATCTGCACCTAAATTGCTCTGATCTTCATTGCGAATGACATGCAATTGATTAAACAATTTATGGCCACATTTTGCACAATTATACGGTTGGCCTAAATCCAAACCTTCAGTCATCTTCTCAGCAATGGATAATCTCTCGAAGTATTTGTTTATATCATTTGATTGGCTTTTGTTGAGAACATACTTAAGGAACAAATAATCTCTGAATTGGCGATTGTTAGCATCCAAAGTGAACTTCATCTGTTCATACAATTCCAACTGATTCTGGAATCCAATGTTTGGACAAATGATTGAACGCTTAAACTCAACAAAATCTTTGGCCCAAAAGAAAGACATATTATATTTGTTCATTATAAAGGCGATCACTATAGTCGCACTTCTCGACACACCGGCCATACAGTGCACTAATATATTCTGTCCCGTCTTCTGGCAATTGTCAATCAATTGGTTAGTTTCGGGAAAATAGGACAAAAGGTCGCGATTCGGGGCGTCTTCGGTATCTATTCGGTGATAGTCTATGAAATCAAATTTATCGCTTTCGGACAGATCTCCGCTAATAACCGATAGAACAGTTCGAATGTTTAGTCTCTTCAGCTTATCTTCATTAATTGCCCAGGTATATTCACCCAGGTATAAGTGATCTTCTATCTTATCCACTGGATTATAGACAGGTCTACTGATAGACATATCTGCAGTAATGTCTCTCAAACCCCGCAATACATTTGAAATGAATGCAAACATTTATGACTTTAATGGCGTTCAACACTAAACTGACTTTTGTTAATGTATTATCAATTTTGAAACATTAATAACACGTCTGTTAGTTTGTGCAAGTTAAATAACTCAATTCTGAAATAACTTAATATTAATCATTTGTATTAATACAAAAAAATACACTTTAATTGGAATAATAATATTTGAATTATATTAAAGGTAAAAGAAAATTTTTTCGATTATAATTAAAATTATAGTCATTTAATCTAATCGTTTATTTTCAAAATACATAATTCATTAATCATTTTATTTGTCTTTGAAAGTCAGAGAATACTTATTATTCATAATTTATCATTACTTTAATAAAAGTTTTAAAATTGAAAATCAATACCCTTTTCGACATTCGCTTTGAGCTTGGTGATATAATGAAGTTATTAAAGAGTATAATTTTAACCAGTTTTGATTTAATCAATTTTTGTTTTATATATATTTTTTTGAATTTTTTAAATATTTATTTATAAAAAGCATTGATTTTTAATTAAAAAAATTATTAATCAACTGAAATGTTTGTTTTGATTAATATATTTTATAATTTAATTTTCAATTTAATTCTAAACTTTTTTGTTTTTGTTTTATTTCATAACTAAGTTAATAATCTTTGCATTTATTTATCTCTTTTTATTGTAATAAATATTTTTAGAAAACAAGTTAACAACAAAAAAAGTAAAAGAAAAATAAAATATTTTTGTAAACAAATTATTTAAACCCAATTATAATTCTGTTGATGGAAAACAGATTTAAATAAATGATAAAAATATTGAAAACCGTTTCAATCAATCTTAACATTACATAAGAACTACACGAAAGACATATAGAGTTATATCTTTTGGAAACATCAAAATCGGAATAATTTTTTTGTTATTCTTTAAAAATTTCAAATAGTTTTGAGAATTTATATATCAAATAAAAAATAAGAAAAACCTAAATTAAATTTGTATTTCAGATGTAAATTCAACACATGATTACTTTTTTTTACTTTAAAATTCTGGAAAAATAAATTAATTTCCTTTTCACATGAGGTGGCTATCAGTGGCAATAAATTGCAAAAAATTAAATGCATTTTCTGTTAGAATGCGTACGAAAAATGTTAGTCTTTTTGTTCAATTTAATGGTTTTTATGTCATTCCAATTATCCGAAAATAAAATCTTTGTAAAAATCTCATTCTTTTTGGTCATATTATTGCAAAAATAAAAATAAAATGAAATTATTTTTTAAAATCTGCTAATAATTGATTGCAATGCGATTTTAACGCACTATAAGTGCTATAAATTGGTTAAGAAAAACATAGATTAGAATCGATTTAAGTCAGAAAAGAACGGAAAAAATTAAAAACATTAAAAAAATTTATGTACAATAGAATGGACTGTTTAGACGGCTATATATGTCTGAGCACTCAGTCGTTAGAATTCGAGACCAGAAGAACATTTTAAAAAAGTTTTTCTCAAAAACACATTTTTCTACTGTTGGGCTCTTTCAGGTTAGTATTGGAAAAAACGTCTGATTCCTGGTTCTGATAAGACATCTCTTAAACACTAAACTATTCAACTATTCGCTCAAATTTGTGGATTCGGTAACAAATCTCAGATTTACTCTAATATTAAGAAAAAAAGAAGTTTTGAATTGCTTTAGAAAAGTTACATAAAGTGAAACAAAAATAATTATTACATACGGTATATAAAAACCATTAAATTTTAGTGAAGTTCATAAGAAAATAAACTTTTAAGAAACGGTTAGAAACTCGTGATTAGCTAATGGTTTGGTATGTCTGGGAATGGTATGCTTCCAGTGCTTCCAATGCTTGCAATGCTTCCGAACAGTGCATTGGATCTTCAGAACTAAATTGTTTTATAGTTTTTAAAACATTATATACTTTAAAAGAGATTATAAAATATAAAAATAGTTTTGAACTTATCATAAAAAATAATATTCTATTGAATCTGTAGCATCTTAAGATTCTTTGGAAATATTTTTGGTTTTGCTACCTGTCCTGTGCTCCCTGTGCTCGGCTCTAATAACGCCCATCATTTGCTCTGGGATACTAAATTAAAAGCTGATATGAGTTGTAATAATGCATTTGTTACCACACTTTGTCTCTATAGAACATCTTAACTAATAAAAGCAGACAGTGTTGGAGCTCTGCTGCAGACTATGGAGAGAATAATCATTTTTTATATTATTATCTTATATTTGAAATAAGGCTTTGATAGCTAAGTCGATCAGATTGTTGGGGAGAGGGAGGGAAAGAGCGCGAGAGCATGAGAGAGAGAGAGAGAGCAGGAGAGAGAGAAAGAGAGAGAGAGAGAGCAGGAGAGAGAGAGAAAGAGAGAGAGAGAAATGTCTAAAAAAATAATTCTCTATCTATCCAGTGCTCCGAACCTGTCGGTCGGGGGCTAATTAAGTTAATAATCAACACAACATCACATAAGTTATAAATTAAGTTAATATAATAATAATAATGAGAATTTTTTTTGTTATATTTTTATGAAGGCTCCATAAATTAGTTATAACTCTTCATAAGTTATGAGTGGTTTTCAAAACTCATCCAAAACTTGTCAGCGAAGCCCGACTTTACCCGACTTTGAAGCTTGGAAAAAAATTTTCCTTTTATTTTTACTACTGTTTTGGGGTAAGTTCATACATCAGTTAAACTGATTAAGAAATAACTTCATATTTTTGGCAAAACACTGGCATATAATGAATGCCAGTTTAGTTGTATTCGAATAAATCTTATATTTAAATTGAAATATTATTTGGAAAGAGAGAGAAAAAAATAAAAATAATCGTTAGAAGAGAGGAAAAAATCTCAAACTTTATGAAGAATTGACTGAAACGTATAAATTGAATAGAAATAAAAAATTTTAAACTTTGCAAAAAAGTCTTTAGTATTGAGAAGAGCAGTGACACCCGTAGAGTAGGTTTTTTCAAATGAGTTTAATTCAATTGCTTTACAATAAATATAAATTTGGTTTCAATTTTTGCGTTCTTTTTGTGTCCCATTCACTGACTGTATTGGTTGCAAACGTAATGTTATGTAGAGTTGGGCTAAAAACACGATTTTGACCTCCAGGGGCGCACTTCGACATTATATACTGCGAACACTTGTTTGCAACTATAAAACACAATATACTTGTCTTTAGAACCAATAAAGCCTTAGAGAAGATCACAATTCAATGTCATTTGCTTTTGGAGATAAAAGAACAGAAAAGAATAACTCATAAGATATGGATAAAAGATAGTGAATAAAGAGGAGCAGAAGGAGCAGACTTGAGTACCGAATTCTTAATGCCAGTGCCAGTGCCAATGCCGGTGCCTGTGTTTCAGATACAACTGCCACTACTATTGGGCCGAGTATTTGAATACACTTAAGAAATGCATACATTTATATCTGACATACGAGTGATTGCATATATAAAAAGCAATGGCATAGAAGGCATATGTAATTTATAATGTCAAACACAAGACTGAATAGATAGCTACTTATTGCTCTACCTGTGCTCTGTACCTGTGCTCTGTGCACCAGTACCTTTACTACTAGCTATGGCCTCCTTTTGCAGTTGAATTGTTTGTTAATGTTTTCTAACGTCACTCATAAATCGATGTTTGAATTGAAATTACACTTTATTTTACTTTTTTGAATGATATGTTATATATGTTGTGTTAGAAATGATTTTTTCTTTTGCCTTTTATTTAACTACCTAAACTATTTTTTTCTACCTGTGCTATCTTGGCCGTTTTTTGCTCTTTTTATTATATCCTATTTAAAACTTTTTATTTAAGCCATACATTATTGACTCAACTTTTGCTCCGAAGAGATGAAAAGATTTATTTAACTTTTTTTCTTCTTTTTTTAATACCTCTTTTAGATGTTTGCGTTATTTAAATTTATATTTGAATGTAAATCATTTGCAAAATTAAGTTTATTATACATTTTTTTGTTTACTATTTTTTGTTTGTTTTTTATTTGATTTATGGTTTTACTAATTAAATGCTATTTTAAATAGTTTTTAATTTTTTATAACTAAATAATATTAAGTTTTTTTTCTAACGAATGAATATCAAACACATATTTAAAATTATTTTTTAATGTATTCAATACAACACCATAAAAAATATTTAAATTTTATTTAACACCAATTTTTTTAGGTTGATACACAATATATTATAATAAATATTTAAATTGTAATATAAAAAATTGTATTTTAATATCAGAAAAAATTCCAATCGTTTCAATAAATCGTTTTTGATTTTGAACCAAATTTCAAATCAAATAAAAAATCACAAAATATTTTTTAGCAGATATTAAAAAAATAACATAAATTCAAATTACAATAAATCGCATCAATCATTGAAATGTGAGAATAATAAGAAGTAATAAATTTCTGATACAATAGGAAAAAAATTTAATTAAAAAAAATCTTTTTCTTATTTTTTTCTCATTCTTTAGGCTAATAATAATAAATGAATTAATGAATAAATTATTAATGAATTTTGAATTAAACCGATCCGGGAATGCATTATAAGCGCATAAAGTCGTGTTTTATTGGATATTAAGTCTTATTTTTATTTCTCAGATAAATAATAAATTTATTTCTATGTCTTTCCTGATCTTAGACTTGAATACAATGTTAGGAATTGTTTGGAAAAACATTGATCTAAATATGAATATTAATTAAAGTAAACTTAAAATTTTTTCTCTTGTTTGGCTGTAAATTGAAATTAATTAAACTTTTCTCTAAATTATTTCTCAGTTTTGGCTTTGGTTTTGATTATATTCTTATTTTATATAAAAAAAATATTTAATTTAATTACGCGTTTGCATGACATTGAATGTCAGACCAATTTTCACAGTTAATGATAATTTTTTTATTGTATTTAGTAATTAATTATTTAAATTATTATAAAAGAAATTAAGAATAATTGAACAAAAAATACAAATAATAAAACATTTGTTAGCAATGCTATAAATATTGTAATAAATATAATAATAAAATTATAATATCAGACATTATATGAAAAAAATTCAAAAAAAAACACATTTAAATTAATGGAAATATAATTCATTTATTTTATTAGACTGTTGGAAAAATTTAGCCGAATTTCTAGCTTTTTGTAATTCTTTTGAAACATTAAACGTTTAGGTAATTCCGAATTTAAAGTCTTTATTATATTTATTGTGTTTTTCTTCTTTTTTTTTTCGTTTTGTTAAAATTTTATTTAAAAACGGCAGACGTTTTGCATAATATATGCAATAAAAGGCAAAGAATGGCTTTTAAACCAAAATTATATATTGTTTGGGATGTGATTGCGGAGATTGAGGCAAAAACACCTGCATTTACGGCACTGTAGGCTAATCTAAAAATAAGATTTAGTGCTTTGCAAACACTCAGAGCCATAAAAGTTGACAAAACCATTCGTTGTCCAAATTAATTGTCTCTTTCCTCTCCTCTATCTCTATGTTTATAAATTCCTATTTAAAAGTAACAAATTTTTTTCGTCTCTTTTTTCCATTGAAACCGTTTCGAAACAATTTAAAAGTAAAATATCTTTTTATTACTTTTTTACGTTTGCGAACAAATGAATGTCAATAAAAACAATATTTTGTTTTTCATCTCTTTTTTAAGTTTGAAATCTCAGATCAAAAAAAGAAAAGTTATAAACAATTGCTGATTGACTTCGATCTGCTCTTTCGCTTTTACAGACTACTGTTTAACTACCGGTGCTTGTTTGCCGGGGTGGAAAATATTAATGTATTTTCCAAGAAATAAGTGTTGATTCAGACTTTGTATTTTCAATTTTTTTGTAGACTATAGCAAAAATGATGGCCTAATGGCAAACCCAATAAGAAATAATTGATTGAAATGTTGAAAAAAGTAGTGAAAGTAGTGATGAGAGGAATAAATGATTAGTAAAGATAGAGTCTGGAGAGAGAAGGCATCGAAGAAAGGAAATAATAGTACAAATGAAATGATGGCATAATTTACAAACGAACACATCTTTCTTCGAACTGAGGGGAAGACAATTGGCACTAAAGTCGGAGAAGTTTATCGATCTTTATATACGAGTTATACGAGAAGTGAGAAAAACAGAGCAAAGAATGAATCGAACGAATGGTATATATGACGACAGACTCATACAAAACGATACGAAGAGAACACATAAACTCATATAATATATAATTCGATATAATAGTGGAAAACGATTGCAACCAATGATTAATGAATGAATGGAACAGTTTTGGGCTTTTGAGCAAAAAATGCTAAAATGAGTTATAGATTTGTACTGCTATTGAGTGACTCTTTGGGAGAGGGGGACGGAAGGGGAGGGGGAGAGCAAGAAAGCAGGAGAGGGAGGGAGAGAGAGAGAGACTGGCAATGAGTAAACTAAAGCCACAGTAAAACAATGCTCTCGTAAGTCGAGGTTTAGAAGAGTTTGCTATTGAAGCTGATGATGAACTCCGGGTGCAATACCTCAATCAACTGATCTTTAGTCTCCAGTTCTTCAAACAAATATTTGCGAAAAACCATTTCATTTAAGTGAGAGTCAGACCACTATTTGGAGTCATAGTCAGCACTTTCGGCAGTTTTCTCGTTATAAAAGTCAGACTAAAATCCAAACAAAATGAGAAAAAACTAACAAAAGTTAAGGCGAGGTATAAGCGGTATATAAGCATTAAATGTAATTTAATACTCAACTGAATTAATGACTTTACTCAACCAAAACGAATAATGAGATTTCTACTAATTTTTCAGTTCTAATGCCAATAATTCGTCTACAGATAACCAGCGCTGCACAGGAAGGTTATACTGTATTGCTAATATCATAATTGGCATATAAATTTATTATATTTATATTATACTGTATTTAAAATTTTTAAAAAGTAAAAATTATTTACAAATTTTTGTTACATTATATGAATAAAATTTACTTGATCATAAAATCTCATTACACTAATTTCACTTATACCCCCTAATTGCCAGTACCCTGAGCATTTTATTATTATTAAATTTTCTCAACGCTAACTATAGTATATGTGAACTGAATTATGGATTTGATTTTAATGAAAAAATTCTATTGAAGTAATAGTTATATCAAATAACTTATACACAGAATATGTGTATTTGTGACTCAACTGTTATGGCGATTGAAACATAACATTAAAGTCAACAGTAATCAAGAATTAAGGCCTACGCCCAACATGTAAAAAGTCAACTGTCTCTTCTCTATTTTATTTATAAACCAGCTAATAAAAATTGTGGCACTGTTTTGGTATTGTTCAGCAACTAAACCTTTGAACTAACTCATTTCAACAAGCCCAATACTTAGACTTTACAAATATCCATCAAATGACTTATTGACCCAACATTTTCAAAGACAACAATAAAACAGTTTTTATTGAAGGGATTTAACCAAAAAATAACTAAATATAAACAAAACAAAAAGTGAAGAATTTAATTGTACAATAAATCTTTCTGTGTAAGAATGCCACAAATTTTTAACGTTTTAAATACAGTTAGCCCTGAATAAAGTGTCTGTACATAAAAAACTACTGCCCATAACTGGGATTGCCCTTATGTCCGGGTAATTTAACAATGAGTACTTATAGAACTTACAAAGAAATTTTGTTGCCGTTAAGCGGGATTGTTCTTATTTAAGTTGCCCTTAAGCGGGGCCAACTGCACTTTTATTGTATTTATTGGAAATTTATTGATATTTAGAGAAATTTTATTTCTAAAGCAATTTTTAAGACAAATTTCATTTATATGACTGTTGAAGAGCTTCTGGCAATAGTTGAAAAATTGTAAGTTATATATATAGAAAGAGAAGAGATAAGACATTTAATTTGGTTTTAATCAATTTTTCAGAAATTTTTCTTCTCTTTGCACTTAATGTTAGTAATGATTTGCGCGACTAATAAGTGGGGATTCGATTCCCAGTGCAATGTATATACATTTATTTCAATCTCTCTTCTCCCTCTCCTGCCTCTATATATATAAATCATTCATTTATTAAATTTCGGTCTAAATTGAAAAAAAGTGATAATTAATGAGATTTTTGTTATCAATTAGTAAACATTTTAAAAATTGCTTTTTACTCGATATCGAATTACTTTCGCTTCGATATAATAATTTGTAATTCTATTAAGAAAGAGCTTCAAAATAAATGATTATTTAATTTATGCGAAAAAAAGATCAAAGACAAAACATTATCTAATTTAACATTTTTGTCAATCTTAATGATGAATAGAAAAACATTTTTCAAAACTAGCGTTTGATATAATGTTTCAATGTACTGTACATGTACAATTTATACATTAAGATAGATACAATGCTAAATTAATTAAACTTGAAAAATTATTAAATTAATTTCTCAATAATTTATTAGTCATTAAAAATCCTTGATTTTAAGAAAATTAATTTTTTTTATTAGTTTTCCGATTTGATTAACATTGAAAAACAACATTTTTAATATGACTTATGTGAGTGAGAAGTTGTAAAATAAATTACAACTCAAAGGAGAAAATTATTTAATAATTTAGTCGAAGTCGACACTAATGCATAAATAATACGCTAAGACAAGGCAACAAAATAAACTGTTTAGTTTTAAATAAGAGTAGAAAAAATTTATGTATTAGAGAAATATGAAAATAGAATAGGAAAAGAAGATTTCAGTTGCGATATACAAAATAATATTCGTTTTATATTAGATTTTAGAGCTAACATACATTACATTGTCATGCAATAAGTCAATCAGGTTTTTATGTATATTATCCATCTGTGAGGTTAAGCTTTCAGAAAAAAATAACTTAAGTCTAAAAATAGAGGCAATTTATACACTCATACAGAGATACTGTATATATAAATACAGACAAATCCGTTTAAACTAAACGCGACACTAAATCAAATAAATTTATAGCAAGCGACAATTTATTTGCTAACATTTAATTTACGACAACATAACTATGCAATTATAAGCTTAAAATGAAATTTTATATAAGTTTTTAGTTATAATGAACTAACTTTTCAAAAAACAGATTATTTGCCATTAAAAGGCTTAACTGTATATGATTTTAGACATCGAATGACGACGTGATATAACACTTGATATTCAGTTAAGATATTGTGATTCTATTGAAAAAATAAAATAATAGCCGCCATTATCTCCTTTATGTGGTAACATCACTGGTAATACATCCCATTCTTTCAGCTCTTATAGAGCGTATTCTTAGCTCATTCTTATCCCGTAGTTAAGTATCTTTGAGTATATATTCTTTCCATATAATGATAATAGAGTTTATCTATGTTTCAGTCAATCCATAAAAGAGTACAAAACAAGTGTAAAATAATACGAAAGAATACATCAGTAATGCACCAAATCTCGAGTTCAAAGCCTGAACAACACATTTTGAATTAATTGCGAGATTTTTGCTTGATATTTATTATTATTATCGAATAAATATTTAAGTATTTTCTTTCCTATTATTTATTCTAAACTCGAAAAATAGATTTCATAATCGATTCGAATGAATGGTATTTATGGAAAACATTTTCTAACAAAAAGCGCATATTTAATAACAGAGAAGAAGATTGCTTTTCAAAAGTATTTACAAATTGTCTGATGAGAAAAAAGGAGTTGAAAAAAGTTTACACAAAAAACTGATGTCTAATGTGTTTTCACTTTCTTTCAGATGTGATGTTTGAAAAACGCATTAAAAGAAATCTTTGGAAAACACATACATATAAAGCGATTATTTTGAGTCAAATGAATATAAAAAATTACTCAAAAAAAAGATCAGATATAAAATATCAGAGAATGAGCATAATTTGAACTTTAGAGCAGCAAAAAAGAGGATGAGAAAGAGTACGGAATAAATGTGTTCTAAGTGTTAGGCATTTGTCACGTTTAAGGAGTATTGAATCATTATTCTGAATGAATGGATGAATTTTTTCTCGTTATAAATCATTAGCGCTTTGTTTCGATTTAAAAGAGTATTTGAATTGAATAGAATATCAAGAAAGAGATGGCAGAGAAACAGATTTCTGTATTGAGTACAAAAACAGAGTCTTATTCTCATAATAATACTGTATATAAGTGTAACGAATAGATAGTCAAAGAACACTGGAAGCAGAGGAGAAAAAAGTACATCAAATGCTTGTAATCCTTAATGTTATGTCTAATGTGTTTTTCTAGTGTATGTACTGTATATGAAAAGATTGGAAAACAAAATTGTGTAATGCGAACAAAATTACAACCGAAAAAAAGTCTGTTCGGCACCGGCATTCTTATATCTGTCTATTCTGTATGTGTGAGGTGCCGGTGCACCTCTCCAGTCCTCAAGTCTTCAAATATTCACATGTATTACATTATATAAGACAAGTATGCATTACGAATGACATTTTGCTCGCTTCGGCTATTGTTCTCTACTAATCACTGCCCAAAGGCAATAGCCACTCTCTACCTGTGCTCACTGTCGGACCCTCTCCGCTCCCCCTCTTAATGTCGAATATAAGTTGTATGTTCTGTATATTTATCTGCCATTTAGGAGACGACTTGTAGTTGTTTTTTAATGTTTATTCGATTTTCGGGCCATACATTTGTAATGCTGTGAAGAGTTTATGTTATTATTATAAGAAAAACTCATTTTCTTATCTGTTCTGTTCCCACAGCCACTATCACCTTCACTATGCAGGCAATGGTAGGCCTTTCGCTAACCTAACCATTCAATTAAATTTCTGTGAATATGAATTGAGAGCAAAAGACTCTTCTCTACGAATTCACTCCAAATTTTCGGATATTTTCCACGAAATACAGGAAAAAACTGAACGAAAACATTCATTCAATTGAAATAATTAGAAAAATGCATACAATTAGTGACGAGTCTTAACAAAAGTCGTGTTTATTCGAGAACCACATTCTTTATGCGCTTATTATACAACTACTGGAAGGGATGGAATGGAATGAAAATTTTAATTTAGAGATGAGATAATGATATATAAAAATTAATAATTAATTTTCGGTTAAAAGTTTAGAAAAAATATTTTTCAAATGTTTTTTCTTTACAAATAATTTAAGCGTAGGTTTGGAGCAAAAAAAATATGAAGCGCTCAGACATTGAACGACTATAAAGAGGTGGCAAACGATTAAGTGTGAGAGAGAGGGAGAGAACCGAATGAAGGAAATGGATTGAGAATCTGGTATTCATTTTTGGCGCACCGGGAGATCAGCAACGGAGAGGTGTTAGAGAAGACTACTTTGCAGTTCTCGGGGCCACTGAAACACAACGGGGAGAACAGCGGCTCATCCGAGAGTAGTATACTATTGGTGCGATTGTAGTGCTATTGCAAATACACTGCAAATTGTATTAATGTATTAAAACCATAAAATATGTACAGTTTGTGGAGTTTGTAGAGACTAAACATAAACCACAACAATAAGTGCACAAAAATCACAGAATGGGTCAGAAAAACAGCGAAAATCTAACCACAAATGGCTTTTTAGTCACTGGAATGGTATATATCTAAAACCAATTGGCAGTTATTTAAGAGGTTCCATATGAGAGCACTTATGGCCCCCAACACACACATACATACATTGAAAGTCATATATAATTGACGTTAATATTAAACGCCGTTCAGTGCAAGCGATAGGTTTTGGGCGAAAGTCTGAACGGCTCTCAAGCTGTGACTGACTCGAGAATACTATTCTGTTTTACATTTTCTGCTAATCATTTGCATTCCATTTGTGTTCTGATTCTAATCCGCAGATATTAACTCAAACAGTGTTGGATAGATAGGTATTTATGGTGGGCTGACCTAAATTCTAATGCAATTACAAAACCAATTGGTGCCGATTCAGAGGCATTAATGGACTGTCGGTGCTCTCACATTAACGCCGATTCACTTCATGGGTTCTTCTCTCACTTCTTCTTTAGATTCCCTTATTATTAATGGTTTGGAAATCTATTCCAATACTACAGATATTAAATGTCTCCAAAAATCTTCAATCAAAAGCGAAAGAGATTTTGCAATTGATTCGAAATGTTTGGCGAAGATTAGGGCCAATCAATCGCTTAACACTTTTTCGCTAAAAATTTTTACTTTACTTTACTTTTACTAAAAACCGATAAATAACTGTCTAATGAATTGGAGAATAAGAGACAAATATTACAACTTTTTCCACACAAATTGGATTTAAAATTGAAGTTAGAGTTGTAGTGAAAAATAGAGCACAAGTAGAAAGTGAAGCTCAAATTTCCAGTAAACAAGTAATATAAGGAAGAGATAAAAATTCTAAATAAGAATTAGATACTAAAGAGTGTTAATTAATTACAGGAAGCAATCATATTTAGATAACATTTGTCATTACATTTGTTAATTAGTGTCTGGCATATTTTTAAAAGTTTTCTGAATATTTATTCAATATTGCCGATTTGATACAATTAATTTTATTTTTGAATTTCTCTTTAATTTAATTGATGAACTAGGTGTAATTAAAAAACAAATTTATTCTCTATTGGATAGAACTAAATGGAAAATAAGTGTCAAATAAATTGTCGACAAATGCATTAGTCTTTACGATGAGTCGAGTTTTGAGTTTAAGAGAGAGTTTTGCAGAACTTTCATGTCTTACACAACAATTCTTACAGACTGTAGATACTAGTGCTAAAAGTAGAGCTATAAGTGCTCTCTAAATGGTATATAAACTTCGCTGTAAAGAAATTTTAAAAATACTGAACTCTAAACATTAGATATATATTATTACAAGTTATAAAACTTTGCTTTTTTCCGAAACATAACTCGAGTTAAGAGTTTTCTCTCCATTTTGAGTCAAAAGAGTAAGTGAAGACTAAAGAGAAAAGTATTTTATAGTATGTTGTGTTAGAGAAGCAGAAAATGATTTAACTATAATTTATTCAGTTTTAGTCAGGTTTGGCCAAAAGGGTATAGAAGGGGATGTTTTAGTACTTTGAAAATTTGGCATACTCCCTCTGAGTTTAAGCCGGAAAATAAGTACCCCCTCTGTGTTTAAACCACCGTCTTAGGCGGTCGCTAAATTAATTCAATTTTTTGGGTAAATTGAGGTTAAATTTAGCCCTAAATCTAGTTTAAATCTAGTTCAATTTGACTAAATTGCAAAAATAACGTTGTTTTCCATTTGAATAATGTTTTCCGTTTTACCCTCTCATTTATCCCCTTAGGTTTAAAAAAATTCGCCATTTTACCCCTAGTTATACCCCTGACCTTGGCCAACCCTGGTTTTAGTGTATGTAATATAAATTGATAGATAAACACTCCTATCGTCTCTCTGTCTCTCTCCCGACTCTATCGCTCACTTTCTCTCTTACTTAACATTTCTCTCTCAGATTCTATAGCAGAAAAAAATTGTCTCTCGAGAGACAAGTCTTGAAAAAAAGACTAAAACATTTGGATAAATGGCATCCAAATGACATGAAATACATTTAAAACACACTATACGACTCAAATGTAAATATAAAAATTTTGCGCTAAAAAAGTTATATAAATAGCTTTCAGATTAACTTTATGATTGAACGACACGTTTAACGACAAAGACATTAGAATATAAATGTTAAAGTTCTACACAATTTCCAATCAGTTATTTTTTTGTTAAATCGAAAAAATTTTAAACAAAAAAGTACTTCTTTTTCATTATCCTTTCGTAACATTTTATGTTTCGAGAAAAAAGTGTTTTAAATATCTGTTTAAAACATTTTCGTTGCAAACGATATGTGAGAAACACTTTTTTATACACTATCTTATCGATGGAATAAAAAAAAGAAAAGTAAAGTAAGAAAAAGGTTTTTCTGACTTTTGATTATCACTATTGGAGCAAAAAGACTAAGAATACGAAAGTCTAATAACTTATAGACAATGTATAAGACATGTAGTTCTGATTTAAGTAGGAAAAAATAAGAAAAACTTTTAGTGTTATCGCATGTAGTGTCAGGACAAGAGTTTTACTTCTCTATAAATAAAGACAAATGAGTGCATAAAAGTAGTTTCGCATCGAATTTAACACAAAATACAATACTAAGTAAAAAACTTCTGAACACATATAGAGAGTGTTTGTGAAGACCGCAAAGAGTAAGACTGAGATAGGCTTTAAAGAAGAGATAAAAACAACAAAAGACGTAATGTTAAGCTTTTTTCGTTAAGCACTCAAAGTTTATGTATTAAAAAGACTAAAAATTCAAAATTCAATTAGAAATAACTTGTAATCACATCTGTAGTACGAAAACTCATTCACATATAAATTATAACTTGTTTTTGCATTTAATTAATTTTTGTAACGCTATTGCGAACTAATTTCGATATTTTCTTTATTCTTTATGAACATTAACTTGTAAAATCAATGTAAAACATATATATTATGTAGTTTTTATGTAACAATAATTTTGTTATCTCACAAAATAGCGCTCTATTTCTCACTCATTTCAATAGAGAATTTTCTTATACAAAGTCTAATGAGTATTGAATTTTTTTTGCTGTACTTTTCCAACACATTATCACTAATGGAAATCTTTTTTTAGTAAAATATTTTTCGATTACTTTAGTGTAAATTTAGGAATATTTATGGCCTTTATTTCGGGGATCAGTTAGAGAAATGAATCATTCATTTAATTTTTATAAATATAACAAAAAATTTTATTTCATTTATAGTAAGCGTAGGAAAAGATAACAAATTATTAATTGGTTTAGAATTTTTTGCTATGGATTTGATATAAATGCCTGAAATGACAATAATATTAAATTTTTGAGCAAAAAAATTATATTTATATGATATAAACTAATGATAAGAATTTGATTTAAAATTCTAAACACAATTTAGCCAAAGAGTCAGAAATGTCAGAAAAATCGCTTTAAATTTATGGTTATATTTAATAAATTAGCCAAAAGTTTAATATAGCGATCGAGAAAATTGGCTTTCGATTGATTCGAAGGCATATTTGATGAGAAAAACCAATAATAAGTCATTCTTCCATTAAATGATAAAATAATAAAAATGAAAATAAAATTGAAAAAAAAACAATTACATGACAGTCAAAGTCAATCATCAATCATTTGTTTTATTAAGACCAGAGCAAACCAGGCTCTGGGCTCCGGGCTCTGTAAACTCGGGACTTATAATTAAACTTACTAAGAAAGTTTAATGGCAATGAAAAATTAAAGTGACAAACTTATTTTCTTCACAAATTGCTTTTAGCTTATTTGAATTAACTTAGTTGAATTAAATTATATATTATCATACGAAAATTATAATTAGATTATTGCTTGCTGCTGTTTATATTTAAATAAATGTAAATTGCATTTCATTAAACCAACGTATCATAAGTATAATACTGTATAAGTCTGAGAAACAAACCTTTTTGCCCATACCTAGCCTTCCCTTGGCCGATTCTGATTAAGATATAAAAACAATTTCTAATATAAAAAACTATTGCTATTGTTATAATGAAAAATATATATATAAACCATTTTACTGAACACTAGCGCACAATAAGAGTAAAAGAAAATTCTCTTGAAATACAGGATTGAAAGTGACAGTCGAGACAATTTCAAATATATATTATGTAATAATAATATTTAGTTATGGCTTATATGGTATAAAAAATTTTTAACAAAATAAAAATGAATGTAAAAGAAAATTCTTTTACTCTGAAAATACTCGTATTGAGAAAGGAATCAATTTTTGTGTTAGTTTTAGTCAATAATATACTATAAGAATAGTATTGATATACCGGTTAACACAAATAGTATTGAATTTTTGACCACTTTTTTGGCTGGAGATGGCAATAGATGGGAATGGATTGCAATGGATGTGTTAGCACAGCTGCCTCTTTAACGCTACTTAAGTGCACATCCAATGCCAAACACTATTAGGTACCGAAAATTGTATTACTTTTATTAAAGACCGGTTTCTCCTTTTCCAGCTATTCAAGTGTAGACAAACTTTTTTCTCCTCAAACCGTTTATTAGCCATTATTCTACAAATTAAAAAGTAAATACACTTTAGCTCAACTAGAACTGCAAATATATATTGTGTTCGGAATATATGTGTCTTTTTTTGCTTTTCTTTTTTCTCATTCTCTCCGAAACTATTTTCTCTAAAATACTGTAGTCTAACGATTGCTGACACTATATGTACTGTAATTTTGATTCTGTTTTGTAAAGAATAAATGCATTTTTAAAACATTTATTATAATTTTGTTTCCTATTTCATGGCTTCAAAGTTTGTTTTAGTGTAGTCTGTCTTTCGCTAAAATTCAAAGCAAAATAAAAAAAACTCTTTTTGTTATTTAAAACTTTTTCTTGTTTTTCCTGAAAATCGGTATTTCTTATTCAATAATTGAAAAAATCTTTGTTTTTCTCTTCCATTTATTCCCGTAATTTTCATTTGCAATAAATTTTTATTTGCGAACCAAACCAAACCAAACAACTAACAAAAAAATAAATAAAAATAAAGACTAAAATACTATAACATTAAGTATTTATATATTGGAATAAAGAATTAAATAATTAATTATCAAAAAAAAGTTAAAGCAATAGGAATGAGAAGAATAGGAAGAATAAGAAGAAGAAAAAAGTCTGAAAAGCATTATAACAGTGAATCGCTTAGTCTTTACAAAATTTGAACTATAAATCAGCAAAAATCGTGAAAAGCCGTCTATATATACATAATATAAAAAAAAGTATAAAATACTAAATAAATCCTAAAACAAGAAAAATTACAAAAACCGAAACATTAAAAATCAGAAAAGTTTTTATTAGTTTTTTATTTATAAAAATAATTTCACATATAATTACTCGAACGAGACATTTGAAAGAAAGAATAAAAACGAAAATATTTTTCTATAAAATGTATATTTAAAAGGATTTCAACGAAAGAAAAAAGTTTTCCCGAAAATTAGATGACAAATGAGTTCATGACTAGACAGGCATTCATGGCATAGCTCTCTGGGCATCGAATTCAATAATTTTCTAAACATTTTATATATAAAAAATATTTTGTTCGTGAAATTGGAAGAAAAAAATTTTTAAATTGAGAAAAATAAGAAAAAATTTCGAGAATTAAGTCTTTAAACTAAATGTTTATTCAAGAATAAATAATTTTAATTTTGTTTCTCTCTAAACAATTCGCAATACTTTAAGTCGTAAAAAAGTTAATACATTTTTTGACTTAAAAATATAATTTACATCAAAAATATATTTTTGTGTGTATTTAGGCAAACAATTTTCGGGGCCTATCGTATGTTGCAGAGCACCGGTAGGTATGTTGTACGTGAGAAATGCCAGTGCAGGTGACAGTTCCCAACACATACTGAAAGCGCATACACTGTAAAACACAAACATTTGGAAAATGTGTTTGAATTGAATTTGAATTGCATGTTAACTTTGTATAAATTCTTTCTCTGCTAAGCATAACAACTAAGAAAAATATAAATTTTCGTTTAATTATTTTCTCGAAATGTATTTTACAAATGACCTAAAAACTGATTCATTTGCTTTACCCGTATTTATGTATATATTAGTCTCTATTTTAAAAGTTGTTTCACTCTTAAAATCGAAACGAATTTTTTAGTCGAATATAATTTTTCGCTACTTTATAAGTGTGTGAAATAAAATTCAAATCTATTTTTATAATAGAGATAATGATTTAAAATATTTTTTGCATTGAATTCTAATTTGCTATTATTGCTATAAAATCTAAAAACAGATGTTAGACATACTTTGTACAAAACACTGCTATTAAATTGGCAAGTTGCAATTGCAAAACGTGCGAAAATAATTGACAGACATTCAGATATATTCAATCGATGATTGAAATTATTTTATGGCTGTTTTGAAAATTAAATTTTTAAAAAGAATTTTTATAAATATAAAAATTTATTTAAAACCTTTTTATGCTTTAAATATTTGTATACAAAATACGCTATTTTAGAACATGGACGTTTAACTTTTTTGATTGTATTCAGTAGGTTATTGATGTCAAGTTTGAAAATTTAAACATAAAATAGTTTATACGGTTTGTCACATAATTATAATGAATGAAACCAGAAATGTATTACTGGGACTAAAATAAAATTATAATATTTATATGCAATTTGTGTTCAATTTCTTCCGATTAAATAATTTCTTTTTTAATTGAAAACTAGATTTTTGTAAATCTATATAAAAAATAAAATAATAACAATATTTTTATTTTTTTCTCCTAGTTACAAACCTCAGAAATTGATTGATTGATGAAAACCCATTAGATATTACATTATTATTCACTATAAAAGTTATTCTGTATTAATAAAAAAGCAATTTTTGTTGTTTTTGTTTAAAATAATTTTTATAATCAATCAAATGAATGCTAAGTGAATAGTGAGAAAAGAAATCGATTAAAAATTATTACAAAATAATTCAAATTAAAAACCTAAACAATAACAAAACAAAAAAATATTACAAAAAAAAACTTATCAAATCAAAAATTCAATAACACTTTAAAAAAATAATTAATTGATGAACAAATTTTTAATTAAATTAAATCTTGTTTTGAATTGCTAGTGATCTCATGTAATGAAATAATTTATTGAAAGTTTTCCTGCTAAAAAGTTTCAATGCTATCAATATATTGATTTCAAATACAAAAATTGTTGTAATACTATATTAATAGAATTAATTTTCAAATCAAAATCAAAACAAAATATTTTAATCAAATTATAAAAATGACAGAAAGTAATAAAAACAAAAGATAATATCCAAGTGTTTGATAAATTAGTCAATACAAAAACACAAACAAACAAAACTAATTTTGATGACTAACTGAAAAAAGCAAACTTAATATGATATCATAAATCGATTTCAAGTATATATGATATCAATCACGAAAATCAAATCATTATTTCTAATTTGAGTTCACATACATTATATAACTGCAAGAAAAGTTGCATTTATTCAATCAATTGTTAATTATAAACAAAAAAATCAATAAAAAAATAAAAGTTTTGTATTGAATGATAGCACGAAAATTGAGTAATTTTTTTTGTGACGAGCAAACTCTTAAATAATACCTGTTCCTTATATACCAGGCCTTAATTAGACGTATATATTAAGCAATCAAAATGCAAACCACATCAGCCCAGAGAATGATATAATCACATCACCGGATAATATATTTGTGGCATTGCCTCTGAATCTTAAAAAAATTCATAAATAAATAAATGTTTGAATTGATTATTATTATTCTGAGTGTTACCCACAATTAGCTTCAGATTATATAATAAACCCCCAAATGATTGTGTGGATTGACATTTGCAATAATTAATTAAAAACTTATTTAAAAACGTTTTTCTAAAATTAAAATGTTTGAATATAGAAAAATATGAGCTAAAAATTAGTTAGCAAAGATTAAAAGTTTAGGAAAAAATAATTTTTCTAATTTGATGCCCAAAGCCGTAATCGAAGGCAAACTAATTGCACGAAAATGAGTTGCCTTTGGGCCTAATATTGGGCCACAAACTGGTGGTGTATTCCTAGCGAAGTGACGCCGAATATAAACCTCAATATTAATTAATTGCAAAAAGAAAAGACTTATCAATACGTTTTTGCAGAATTAGAGTTTAATTATACCAAATAATAATAACCGACACATAAATTAAATTCTATATTAGATTAGAAAAAAGTGTTAAATTGGTTAACATTGACACTAACAGTGCTATGTATTGAAAAAGTTGTTTGAAATTGATTAAAATAATTTTTTATATTTTAATTAAAAAATATTGTCATTAAATATATATATAAATTATGATTTATTTTAGTTCAATAAAAAATATAAAATTGGAAAAAGTTTCCACAAAATAAAAAACTAATTTTAAAACAATTTTTTTCACACAAGTTAATCAACTCAAACAACAAATTGGTTAACAATTTCTGGATTTCATTTAATATAACCAATAAGAAGAGAAAAAAATGTTGTCTCAAAATAAATGTCTTTCTCAGCCGTACACCAAAAATCGCAATTGAATTCACTTCGAGAGGAAATTGCGGAAAACTGGAGCGAATTAATTGAATTTTATTAGACTTTTTTTGTTGAGACCTTTCTTCAAAAGTGGATTCAGTCAATCAGTCATCAGTCAATGTATTCTCATTTTTTAGCGAAGAAGTTATTGGCAAAAAATTTCGGGCCATTAGTCAATTGAATGCTTGACTTTGCGTTGTTTGCAATGTTTGTGTTGTTTGCCGTTTGGCCTGAATTTTGTTTGAAGAGCTCTAAGAGTATGAGACGAGTCGAACAGTTTAACTCTTGAAGTGAATAGAATTGTGTAAAAAATGTCAAATAGAAAAAAATCTAATCATTAGATATCATATAAATTTCAAACGATTTTATATAATACACTTATATATCGAATGAATTGAAAAAATATTTAATTCATATGCTATTGAATGCAACGGTAGAGTGATTTTTGCAGTCCTGTCCCAATGTATGCTATAATTTGCATTCCAGAGCACAGCCACCACTTCCTTTCGAACTTTTTTTTTGCTCAAATCTTTTGCTACTAAAATATTTTTTTCCCTTTTTTGATATCAAACCAAACATAACATTAGAATTAAAGACAGAGTACAGTACACGAAGAGTGAGACTATGTATACATTATTTGTGTCAAAAATTTGTTTTAAACGACTCTTTTCTCTCTCTCGTACCCGAATACTCCCTGTGCTGCTGATGATAACAAAATGCGAGACTCAATGTGCCGGTGATTATGCAATTAATTCGCGAATCATTAGTTACGAACAAAAAACAAGTTGACGTAAAAAGTCTTTTCGAAGAGTTTAAGCTATGCATCGATGACTAGAAATGCAAATCTTTTTTTCTATTAAAACGCATACTATTCTACATTACGAGAGTATATATTCTATTCATTTAATGTGTTTTAAAATGCCTGCATTGATGATCAAGGTGGTTAAAATTTAATCACAACAAACCACAACATTAAGCGTAAAGAAATTAATTGCAAAAAAGTTTTTGTGAAAATGAATAATTAGTTTTTTCAGGCAAAACATTCATTGTCCGCATTTTGATTAATAAATTGTTTGCTTTTTATTTAAATAATTTTTCGATAAGCTTGCTTCTATTTGCATTATTTAAAAATTAGTTTAAAAAGTTTGTTATTTGAATTTCATACTCAATCTCACACTTAATTCCACAACAGTTTTGAACACAATTTGTGCACAATTGCCGAGGAAATAAAAATCTACTCAAAATTCTTTATTCCCAGTATTTTAGTCACCAATTATTTGATATCATTTGCTATTTAATGCATTATTTATATGAATTTTTATTTCCCCTATTCTTACACTTAGTTTCAGTTCGCAAACCTAGTGAAGGGTTCACCGCTTCGAGCCTTAAAAATAGAAATATAATGAATGCCATTAATGTTGTCCTAACCCTAACATCAAATATTTTTCCGAATAAAATATTGAATTGAATTTTTCGCAACAATTATTCTAAACTTTACTCTATATTCATATTAATATATTAGAATTCCCGGATTGAGAAAACAATACTAATGACAGTTGCAGGAGAGTTCGGAGAGGGTTAGGAGAGGGTTGGGAAAGAGGTTTGGAGAGAAAAAAAAGCTATTTAACTAAAATTTATACAGTATTTAAAAAAATAAGTTTATAAACAGATTGTTCAGTTTAGGCAAATTTTAAACAAATTTTCGCCAAAAGAGTTAACTTTGATTTTTCGTTAAACAGAGAAATGCTGTCAATCATTCATTTGTTAAATAATAACAAAAAAATTGAACTAAAGAAGAGATAATAGACTTTTACCTATTATACAACAACATATATAATAAAATGCGTAAATTAGTTATTAAAAGCACTTTAAAAAATATTTGTGTATCAGTTGATTAAAAATTTATATATTCGATGAACTAAACCCAAACTTAAGTCTAAACTAAGCGATAATAGTGCCTAAAGACAGAACTGTAATAACAAATAGTGCGGGCATTCAATAGAATGAGGAACGAGAGGAACGGGATTTTACAACACATTATTAACACTGTCACACAGTTAGCGAATACCTGTGTTATAAAAATCAGATAAAAAAAATAAATGAAATAAAAATATTTTCCATCTCATTCTAATTCTCTCTCTGACACTACTATTATCTCATTTGATGTATAGAATGTGAATAAAATGAACTTTTTATTTGATTTTTTTCAATTTATTTTTTTTATCTCATTGCTGAATGACCTCACAAATGTACTATTAATCTATTGATGTGCATGGTAATGATAGCAACAACAAAAAAACAAATAACAAAATACCCAAATTTGGTAAAAACATTGAATATATTGAACAAATGTTCCTAATTACTGTACATTACATGTTCAAGCTAAAATTAACCAAATTTCTTACCTGATTCTTCTAAAGCCAGTCAAGCAAATGCTACACAAATACCAAAAACGGCTATCAATTAATCAAATAATAGATAATTTTTAAAAGAAAATGTTGAAAAATAAATAAATAGCTAGTTTAGAAAATTATGATATGCTTCAACTCTCTGGTAATGAACCGTAAGTTTTTATTTTTGAACTATTCAGTCGAGAGCATAGCAAACGAGCAAAAGCTATAATTTTATATTGATAGTTTTCAAATTGATACACTATTTGACGCATTTTTATTGTAATTTTTCAATTATATTGCATATATCTGTGTGTCACAGGAAATGAAATTTGACTCTGGGTCAATCTTTAATTATTCGAATACAATCGACAATAAAACAAAACTAAAAAGTAATTTGTTTCGACATTGACATAAATTATAAACATGTTTAAGTTCAAATTCGTTAAAAAATTTATCAAATTTTTTTCCAATTATTTTATAATAAAATTCATATAAAAAATTCGTATAAAAAATTGAACAAAGTTAAGTTTTTATTTCAAGTTCACTCACTTTGATCAAGTTTACGTTGCTAACCGGGTTAAGACATGTCACTTGATGTTTGCAATGTATATATTATTAATTAAATAACTTATGAATACTATTCGGCTGAACATTAAATATGTTTGAATTAAATTTGAGCTTAACTATGAATGACAAATATGAAATGCAGTAAATATTTAATTATTTAAAACAAAACTGTATTCTAGATTCTGCACATCAGTCATAATCTTGTTCTCAAAACTTGCAAATTCGGCTAAACATATAATTTAATAAACATTTCTAATTTTCTAAACATTGTAATCTAATCAAATAATCATTGTTTTTAAAGAACATATATTTAGATATTTTGGTAAAATATTTTTATTAAATGTAATTTAGGTAAAGTATTTTAGGATTTCAAAACAGAATGTCGCATTCTAATTCTATAGCAGAATGCCATTATGTCTTTATTATTGATAAAAATTACGCATTCAATATAACAATTATTATCACTAATATATTGCATATTTTAGTGAAACCTACCGAACCTCACCATACAGTCCACAATCAACTGTACTCTACTCTACTGTATATTATACAGTAAATAAAGTTGTGGTTAATATACATAATATTCAATTCAATAAATTATTACACAATACTATATGCACTCCCGATCTCTCATTTGAACCATACTCTGACTCTACACTCACTCTTTGCCAGCAAATGGTTCGGAAAAAAAATTCATTTTTAAGTCTTCGATCAAATTCATAGCCCAGTGTTCAGTCTTCGAACCTATTCTTCGAAACATTTGATTAGTATTTGAGTAGTAGTAGAGAGAAAACTGAAAAAGAATTTATTCATTGTTATTAGGGTTCGGATGGGGGAGAACACCCATTTCCATTCAAAAACACTCAGGCACAATAGGCCAGTGCGCCTCTCGAATCGACAGTGCCTTACAGTAAGGTAAGGTAGTATTGCCAAAGTAAGGTAGTATGGCAATTTAGTAGAGAATTGCAAAAATGTGCTTCAATTGTGAAATGTTAATAATGGCTCTAAATATATCTTTGCGTAAATGTTACGGATGTGTAGTTTATCTAAAAGTTAATGTTAGGTATGGGTTGAGTGGTTGTGCTGTTGAGCTAATAATCTTAGAATATTTTCATATAATATCGTTTGTCTATTAGAGCTCTCACTCGTCTCTTAAGCTCTTTTGCAAAGCCATCAGAAATAGAAGCGAAATATGAATTTTCCGGCGAATCCGAAATATGTGTCACCCGTTCTCGCCATTAGTTTAATACAACAAATATTATATCAAATAAAGTATAATCGCCTGATTTATGCCACTCAGCCGACAAACTGATCATTTTGGCTTCACTCTCACTCTCCCTCTCTCGCACTCTCTCTACCAGTCTTGCCAGTAATGACAACTAAAGTGTAAACATTAAGAAATTAAATCCATGATAATAACTGAGCGGTTAAATAGGCAGCGATCTATTTGTTGGGTGCGGCCACTGCCGAGGCCTACAATTTAATTCCACACTTAATACTACATTCGAACTACTCATTCAACGCTCGAGAATACCTTTTGTGTGTCTATACGCGACTAACTATTCTGCTCTCAATTACATCGAAAATGTATTTTATTTCATATTTTATAAATGCATTCTATTCTGGTCTTCCTCTACGACACTCTTGCAATGACTGTGTGGACACAATCTATATCTAAACGTTAAACTGAATTATATTTTATTATTACTTTATATTATATTATATTATATTAGAGATCAATAATTGCGGAAATGTAGTGTCGTATGAATTCACTCATCGTTTAGTACTTTTTCTCTTTAGCCTCTCTTCGATCTGTGCGCGCATTACATGTTATTATGTATTCCAGAGTTGAGTTAGAGTAGAGTTAGAGTGAGAGCCAGTGCAGCAAAAATCTAATTTTCAGATCACGCACAGACACTAAACTATGTTATCCCTAATGTTAGCCCAACTCAGGCTCTCATTCGACTCTGTAGAGCACCGATACCTCACAATTGTTATGTGTGTCGCAATTGATCGCCTTTTCTCTCCCCATATAGACTATATATACTGTATATTCGCTTTTATTGTTTGCACATAAAAACTATTCACTATTACTAAAACTGAATTTATTTTTCAAACTATTTTATTCTTTGATTTTTCTTCAATTGATATCTTTATCCACACATAAAATGGCTATAAATAGAAAATTCGTTTAAAAATACACTCCATTCCCCTTATGACATACCCACTTATAATGAATTCCCGCTTATAACTAACAGGGATTGAAAAACGAAAAGAAATTTAGGTTAAGTTATAACCACAAATCACGGTTATAACAAACCGATTTAATAGAACTGATCTGTCCATTGGAAAGAGGTTTGACTGTATAAGGAAATGCAGTTTCAGGAAAGTGAACAAAAAACAAAAATAATGACTTAAAACACAATAACAATATATTTTTGCTATTTAGTGTGTTTTTGTTTTCTGTATAAAAATATAAAAGTGTAAATTTTTTCGTATTAAAAGCAATTAAAGTTTTGATGTCTTTCCTTCTATTGGTGTCATCAAAGTGTAAACGAATCGCCGAAATATAAAATAAGCATTAAATGGATAAATGTTTTGTTCGTGTTTTCCATTGAGAGCACTCGTATGAGAGTGTCACAATTTCAGCATGCTCATGCTTGCTGCTCTCCCTCTCCTTCTCTCTCCCTCTCCTGCTCTCTCTCTCTCTCTCTCCTGCTCTCTCTCCCTCTCCTGCTCTCTCTCTCTCTCTCTCCTGCTCTCTCTCTCCTCACGACTAAAATATTAAATTTAAGATTATATTCGACCACTAATTCAAAACATAAATACTTACTTCAACTCCAAATATGTACTCTGCATTCCCTCAGCAAAAATATGTATAAATAAATTGGACAAGGATTATTATTTGTTCAAAAATTCTTTATTTTATTTGATAAACCGGAACAAAGTTTTCATCAATTTTTTTCATATATATATAAAAATTAACAATAATTTGTGAGATTCACTCATTTAGTTCTTATAATTTCGACAATTGTGTTCATCAAATAAATAATAATTAAACGATAAGTAATTAAAATTAATTATAATTCGATAAAAATAATATTAAATTAATAAAAATAATTCAATTAGTTATACACATAATCTAAAAGAGCATAAAAATAGAATATCAGAAACAAATTATACACAAAAGAGATTTGAAGTTCAAACAAATTATACAAAAAAAAAGATAGAAATTTGGGGACAAAATGGGATAATTTTGGAGCAAAAAAATTCAAATCAAATATCAAAATTGGCAAAAATAGAACTGGCGCAACGATAAATTATATTTTAAATATAATCATTGGAGCGTATATTCTATACGATATATAACACAATGATTATAACGCCTTAACATTGGTATCAAAAAAATTTCCCCAAATATTCAATATTTTTCTTCATGTAGTCTCTGTTCTGCGGATATCTCTCAAACTCAATGCATATGATATTTATACCACAAATAAGATTTTTTTTGTCACAAAAAACTGATTTTGATTATTAACTATAGACACGCAGCTGCACAATGAATGCAATGTATTTGGCCGACCAGATAATGCCAGTACCGCTGGCACTGGTAGTTTTCTGGCTAGAGATTGCAATAATAACAATAATGAGGATAAATAATAAGTATAAGCTCTTAATGTGGTTCTTCACTACTGACTGTTGTTTGGCTTCAAATTAAATGCGAAACAAATTTATTTTATACTCTATCTTAAAAAAAACAGGAAATGGGATTTCGCACTCTATTCCAACATTGCAATAGAGTTTTATTTTTTTTATTTTTAAATTTTTTTTTACGCCAATAGAATTAAAACTTATTTTTTCTGCTGTATTACTATGATATCTCGTTTTTTATATTTAATTTCTTTTTTATTGTTCTGTTATGTCTGTTATGATTGTAATAAAGATTTCTGTTTTTATAAGTGAATGTGTTGTTAATTAATGGCTGAAAACACTATCAAAACCTATTGTGTAGTTATTTTTATGGCTGTTATGAAAATCGCTTTTTATGTCAATATTTTGTTATATATTTTTATAAATTTTTTCTTATTATAGAATAAATTAATTTTTTGTACAAAATATAAAACTTATTTTTCTCGATCTAATTGTTTTATTTATATAATTATTTGACACTTAATTTGGTCTGGCAATACCTGCCGGTGCGCTGACCTGCGTGTCTATTGTTCTAAGTTGCCTAGGTGGATTAGGCGCAAAAAACAATTTACTTTTACTTGATTTGATTGCCCTTTTTGGCTGTCATTAAGGAAGCGAATCATTAAATGTTATTTCGAGTATACATTGAGTTTGCAATTCTGTCGATCGGTTTTTTCGCTATGAAATGGAATTTGAAAATTAAATTGACTTCAAATTAAAGTAAATTTAATTCTAAAAAATAAAAACGCAGATAAAAAAGTTGTCCGCATATTATCATCGAATGTATTGATGGTTTGAAAAGTTGTTTTTTTTGAAGACCTTTAAAATGTTTTTCAATCTTCAGATCACAGAATAATATATTTATTATCAGATATTATGTGTAGAACTCGTAATGCAATGCAAAACCACTCGCGAGGAGTCATTGCCTCAGAATATGAAGAGTAATAAAAATTTTAATTTTAATTCTAATTCACATTAATAAAAGACACATATTATGGAAGTGAATGGAAATAAATATTCTTCAGAGGCCTGTCATCAACTGGTGGTGTCGTTCAAGTCGTTCGCTGTTCTGATAATAAATTTCTTTCTCAGATCACATCCTCATTGTGTCTGTGGTTTGGATTGTTGTCACCAAATGATTCCAAGCGGTGAAGTCGTTGCCAGTGGTTCCACAGCTTGAATGGGTTGTCAAAACTTCAATATCACATATAATTGAATTTAAATTGAGAGTTCAGTTAGAGCTCGGGTTAGAGACGAGTCGTTTCTGCGCTCATAATAATCATAAATAATAATAATTATTAAATATATTCTTCAGAAGTATTTACAATTGAAATAATTCAGTTTTTTCTTCAGATGAATATCAATTTTCTCTCACAAATGAAAAACTATTTTATATACAAAAGCAAAACATATTATTATTTTGATTCTCAAATTAAAAGAGAATGTTTCATTTTTGTGTTCAATTAAAATCAATTATAAAAACAAATGTCTTTTTCATAGTCTTTAAGTTAGAAAACACACTATAATGTCAGAAAAATTAATTCAAAAAACAAAACCTATTTATCTAAACGGCTTTCATGTTATTGACGGCGCGTTTAAACTCGAGCGAAGCCCTCACGTCGGGACAGTTCATGGGCTTGAGCTGACCCCTGCCCGGAGGCATGGCGTACCTCAGCTTCTCCCAGAAGCGGCGATCGCCCCAATGTATGACCGGCACAGAGCGCAGACACATCTTAGTGTCGGCGTCTAATTCAGTTAAATTGTTTTTGTCCAATAGGACGACCACTAATCTGTGGTTTTTGTTGCACTGCGTCTCCTGATGTGCGGCCTTTAGCTCAAACCGACACCACTCGGACTTTAGGAAGTGTTCCGACAACAGGATTATTGTCCGGTGACTGCACTCTATGGCCTCTGTTATGGCTTCGGCCACATAGCCAGACATTGGCAGATCTCTGTAGCGAAGGCACAATCGGTAGGGCGGATGACCGCACTCGAGCTCAGGCGCTAATATCTGTGCGATAAACGCCTCATCTTTTTTACAATAAGACACAAACGCGTCAAACAGTTTCTCGGTTTCGGGGGTATATCGGGAGCGTTGGAACAGTCGGACCCCGTATTTGCTATACATCCAGACTTTGAGTTCTTTGCGATAAACACAAAACAAAACCATCAGAAGAATCACAATTAGTATAACACAAAGGGTTAGTATAATTAATATGAGATAATCGCGAACTAAAGCGTTTGGCAAAAATGACACTATTTTGGTCGAATCGATCTTCTCAGCAATCATTGAGTTATTACTGTTCTGATTGGCACAGGAAGTCGAGTTGAATTCCCAGATATAAGTGCCGACAAAACTCGAGTTATGGAAACAGCGGATCTGATTCGAGTCCTGGACAGCGTTGCCGAACACCCGCAGCCAGTCCTGAAACTCGTCCATAAACTCGCACTTACACGACCACAGATTGTTGGACAGATAGAGCGCCGATATCTTCGAATTGTGGTTGAAATTCCAGGTTTGGAACTCAATGATTGAGTTGTACTCCAAATGCAAAACTTGTAATGACTTTAAGTGAATAAAAGTATTGTTTTGAATCGAATGGATTCGGTTGTGATGTAAGTGGAGTTCCTTTAGGAAATGGAGTGAATCGAACTCAAACCCGTGGAGTACTGTCAGCTGATTGTACTCCAAGTGAAGCACTTCCAGATAGACCAGACCATTGAATGTGCGATTACTTATGTTATGGATATTACTGTTGTTTAGATAAAGTTGTTTCATATTCTTGCGCCCAATGAACGTATGACTCGAGAGAGTGTAGATATCATTGCCGTCTAAGTAAAGCGCCGTCACATCCATGGGTATGCGGGCAGGTATGCTGTTGTATGCTTTGGTCGAACAGTCGACAACATTGGTATTCCAGGTCTGGTCGTAATAACAGGTGCAGTTCTCCGGACACATCATTTCACAATCACAGGCATCGAAGTCACAGCAATGGCATAACGCAAAGCAGTGGGACTTGTATTTGCACAGGAAGTTGGATGAGTTGGCTTTGGTCAGCGGCACTAACTGGTTGTGTCGCACAAACGGCAGTTGACATTGCACTGACTCGAGGTCGACGATACGCGGGTACTGTCTAGTGCTGGTGTCCAGACTGTTGATCCGTTGCAACCATTCCATAGTGCAGTCACAGTAATACGGATTGGATGAGACGTAGAACTCAGGGCTCTGTTTGTTAACTGTAAGCGCTTTAAGACGAAAGGCGTTAATGTCGAGCGATTGGAGCGAATTGTTGGTCAGATCAACAAAACTGATGTTATGTTTAGCCATAAACGAAAACTGATGAACGACTCGTATCTTATTATTGCTTAAATTGATTCTTTCGATGCGGTTAGGAATGGCTGCGCCGTTCACTTCCTTAATCAGGTTATGGCTAACGTCGAACTCCTTGAGCTGTAAAGCACTTTCCAATTCGAAATAGTTGCCCAAACTCTCGATCTCGTTGTGGTGTACGTCGAGTCGGATGAGGGAGCGAGGGATGAGTGCGTAGTCGAACCAAGTGATCTTGTTGTTCGACACATTCAGATAATGCAATGCATTTAAGTTCATAAATAAGCCGTTTATATCAACCAAAAAATTGTTTTCCAGACTTATCGAGCGGAGTGTCGGTGCGTCGTCGAACACCCCGTGATCTAAGCTATTGATCCGATTCCAAGACAGGTCCAGAAGAGTAAGCGATGGCAACTCTTTGAGTGTACCTCTGGTCAGATTACTTATCTCATTGCCGGACAGCTTCAGCTCCGATAGATGTTGAAGCCCTGGAAAAGTCGAATTCCTGATTGTTTTGATGCCATTGTCGCTCAAAAACAGTTTCTTCAGAGATCTGAGAGCCGTTATAGCCTTCGGAGTGTCTGATAGAAGATTGCCATTGAGTTGGAGGTCCTGTAGATTCGAGCAGTTCTTGAAGGCGTTGTCGTCGATGCGTGAGATCTCATTGTCGGCCAAAGAGAGTTCACTCAACACATAGAGACCATTGAAAGTGAACGCATAGACACTTTTGAGGCGATTGCCGCTCAGGATAAGTGTGTGAAGATTGTAGAGACTGGAGAAGGAGTTGTCCCCAATTTGATCGATTTCATTGTTGTTCAGATATAGGATTTGTAATGAATATTGATTCTGAAAAGTCGAACCGTTTATGTGTTTGAGTCGATTATAGCCCAGATTTAGGACAACTACGCGAATCAGATCCGCAAATGTCTCCGAGAATATCGATTCGGTGCCAATTAGGTTGTGCGACAGGTCTAGGATTAACAGTTTGGAGAGTCCGCTGAAGAGGCCGGCGGGCAATACGGTTAGAGAATTGTTTGTCAAATGCAGTTCTTTTAGTTCTTCAGATTCCCTGAAGGTTCGGGAGGGTATGGTTTGCAACAAATTGTTCGATAAATCAATTTTATGTAACTTTTTTAGCGCTGAAAACGAAAGTTCAGCCAATTCTGTGATTCTATTATTCCTCAGATACAGCGCCTGAAGGTTCTTGAGTGACGCGACACCTGTTTCGGACAGGAATGAAATGTGATTGTATGACAGGTCCAGGCGTTGCAGCTCCTGAAGACACAGTTGACCGGTGGCCGGGTCTATGAGCCCAAAACTGCTAAAACCACTGAGTCTGTTGTGGGTGAGGTTGAGCGCCTTCAGAGTGGCCAATGGGCAGAACAGGTCTTGTGGTAACTGTGCCATATAATTGAAACCCAAGTCCAATTTCTCTAGGTGCTTCAGACTGGACAGGGATTCATGGGTGAGGTCGAGGGAATAAGAGCCCCAGTCGTTGTTGTGGGTGCGAACGGTAAGATTCCGGAGCTGTTGAAGACCCATAAGAGCGCCGCCATTGAGATGAGAGAGTTTGCAGTTCTCGATGTCGAGTGCCTTAAGAAACCTGAGATGACTGAGCGAACCGTTTTCGAGATGTGATTCGAACAGAGACTCATCACAGATGACCACAAGACTAATGGTGTGTTCGGTTTGGATTAGACTAAAGTTAAGGCCCGACGGGTTGATTGTCCGCAACTGGCACTTAAGGGAGACGTCGAAACTGCTCATCGGAATGTGATTCCAGGTGCAGTCGCCCGGTGCCACATATTGGGCACCGTTTGACACACTTAATACGGCTAATAACGTGCTAATTAGGAACCAAATCATTAGAGTCGTTGAGTTCGTGTAATTGTTGGCACAGTTATCGACTTTTTGAGTCGCTTTTGTCGAACTATTTATAGATCTGTTTATTATTCGATTAATTTGTCGTTCATTAGCGACAGTAGTGTCGACTGAATAACTACTTTCACTACTACTGGCACAGACACTAACCGATGACATCCTTAAAAGTTTTTCCCGATCTCTCTGTTTGTATGTATGTGTGATATGTGTGAAGTGAATGAAGCGATTCCTTCGATTCCTTCTCTGTTTCACTTATCAGCACTTGTACTGAATGCCAACTGTGCCACAGCTCAGCTCAACTCAGAGCTTATTAACCAGTACTTTGAAGATGTGATTTAGTTGAAAAAATCGTTGGATTTCTTCCTTCACTT
>JAQFXP010000054.1:0-55536 GCA_034693685.1 Belba bartosi | reverse complement strand
TATAGACATAATTAAATTGATAACCGAATTCAAAACACCAGAACTGTCTGCAAATACATTCATTATTTGGCGCTATAGTTGGCATCAATTTATAACTTTCTGATTATACTCTTGATATTAGTATAATATTCAAATGTAGAGTAATTTCAGAAAACAATTCAAAAATAATTAGATATTTATCCAAATTATTTATATAATTTGTACAAAAAAAGTGCATAAAATTAAATTAAAAAATTAATCGAAATCAAAAATAAAGCACAAAAATTAAAAAGTAGAAAAGCGTACTAGCTAATAAATTACAGGAAAAACGCTATTATGGCAATAAAGTACAGACAAAACACACATGTATTTATTTTGGTGCAATAATTCTCGTTTTCTACCAATGTGTGTCAGATAATCCATCATAGCTTTTGACAATAGAAAAATTTTTCAGTTATAGTAATATTTTTATAATATTATATTAAATGTAATGTCGACACAGAATTATTTTTTCACTTTTTGTTTCGCCTCTCAGTGTAGAGCCATTGCATGCAATCCACAAATAGATAGTTTAGATATGGAGTGGGAATGGAGGGACAGATAGGAAAAGGGAATTGAGAGAAAAATGTTTAATAAATTAGCCATTTATTTATCTCTCAATCTCGTACTGTTAGAGTCACGCTATGAATAATAAAAATATTAAAAATAATAATAATATTAATACAAAAATTTCTTTACTAGAGACCGATCTCTGGCTGTAGTGGAAATCAATGCTATGTTCACTCAATAACAAAAAAAAATAATTTATTAAATATAAAACTAACAAAAACAAACAAAATAATAAGCTAGCAATATATTTTATTTATTATATTAAAATCTAATAAAATAAATTTATTATGTATAATTTTGCAATAAATAAATATTAATAATAATTCCGAAAACAAAAAAAACAAAATTTTAAATCAAGACAATTGAGTATAAAAACCGACCTCTAATTCACATACAATGCAATTACGTTGAATGCATTTTCATGTTTAAAAGTCAATTGTGTTTAGACAAACATTTGGATGCATTTGCTTTTGGCATATAATCTATAGTTTAGATACTATTCCGACGATTACACTAATATATTGACAATTATTTTAATCAATAATAGAGAAAAAGAAATAAAACATAAAATATTTCCAACAAATTAACAGTAAATATGGAAAAAAATGTCCAATCTAATCAAAGAGCTAAATATGCCAGGCTAAAAAATATGCACAATTACATATAACTTGGCTTGCACTTAGCTATTAAGCATTGATGGCGTAATTATTGTGTTATTTAATAATATATTCAATTCTAATGATAGCATATTTTTTGAGTAAATCTTTTTGCCTGATGAGAAAATTTTATTTTTCAATTCCAGAGATAAATAAATTTTTAGATAATCGAGAAAATTATTTTTCGGGCTCTTGTTTTTTGGCGAATTATTCGCTGTTTTTTAATTTGTTTTTTGAGTAAATTTATGGCTTAATAATAATAATTGCTTTGAAAGCGATTATCATATTTTGGATACATAAGTAGTGAAAGAATTTTTAGTGGAACTGCTTTTTGGTGGTTAATAATCACTGTAATAATTATTAGTCATTACACTCGAAAAACAAACATTTATTTTTCGAGAATAACTCTTATATAGTATTATATAATCGGTTATTATTATTATTACTGCAGATATCATAAGTATAATAACATTTGATGTGAGTTTCGGGAACGGAATAGTCGTATAGTATCAGCAAAAGACATAACATAACCATAATATTAAAAATTTGTTTTAAAAATATTTTGGTCAGACGACCAAAGAGTAGGCGAAAAATCGACTAAACTTTAAGCGCATAAACCATAAACTGTTTGGCAAAGTGTGGGGAAAAGACATTGAGAATAATATAGCAAAAAGAAAAAGATATAATAGAAAGACATTATCGCAGCCATAAAACGCTGTACTCAGAGAAACCCGTGAACTCAATAACAATAACAATAAACAAAACCGTCGGTCGGACTCAAATCATTTGTTGCCATAGAAGCACAATATGTTCATAATATCTCAGAGCAAAGACATTCACTTTTCTGGCCATATATCTACTTTTCCCCCACTTTTCCCGTTTGCTCTGCCATTCCATTCCATTCCCTGTTCTACTCATTTGTCTCGAATTCAATGTTACCTTAGATTTACTTAAAGGGCTGAACAGATGAACAGAATATCTATTTTCACTCAAATGATGTGAATTAGAAACAGAAATGTTATTAAATATAACATTGAATTTGATGTCTGTTTTCGTATTAATAGTAATATATATTTATTTTTTGTTCAATTTATTGTTTTTGTAGTTTTTCTATTCAAAAATCTGTTTTATTACTTGCTTTTGATGTTATGTTTGATATGTATTTGTCGTTTCATTTTGTCATTTTCTGATTGTTATTATATTTTTTACTTTATATATGAATGACAACTAATTTTCTTACCGGTTATTATGTGATGAATGACTTCAATGTGTTTTTTCCGATCGATTTCCGTATTTTTCTTATCGATCCAAAAATGCAAATTTCGAGATCTGTTAAGCAATCGATTGAACACTAAATTAATTAATTTTTAATTTTGTCTAAAAGTCTAATTAGAAATTCATTATAGAATTTAATGAATAAAAAGAATTTTACTTTTTTTATATCTGATTAATAAAAGATTATTTATAAATAATTAACGCATTTTTTATATAAATTAATGAACGTTTCAGTAATTTTTTTCAGAATATATTTCGCATTTAAACAAAAGTTTTAATTTTTTTTGAATAAACTTTTATAAATTTGTCCCAAATGTACGATAAAAAGAGAAATTTAAGATAAATTTATTGCAAAGTTTTTTTTTAATAATAAATTTGTAAAAATAAATACTTAACTAAATAAATAAGTAATTAAATAATTAAAATAAATAATAAATTAATTAAAATAAATAATTAATTAAATAATTAAAATAAATAAACAATTAATTTACATAAATAATTAAATAAATAATTTTAAAAATATTTTAATGACTTAACTAAAATTTTAATTAAATAAACTTTTTATTTACAATACGTTAAACTAGATCTGATTAATAAAAAAGATTTTTTATCGATTGAAACAAAATAGTAAAATAAAAAATAAGTGAAAAATAATTGGAAGATCTCTGTAATAATCTTCAGATAATTAGAGGTATTTTTCAAAATTTTAATTATATGTTTAATTCGGTAGAAATATTTCGATTAACTAAAACTGTATAAAATGTATATACAGTATAAAAATCAAATACTAATTAGTAATTAGTATATAATATTTCAAATGAAATAGTTGTTTACGGAAACCCCAGTTCACTGCAATCATACAATTTAATGGACAGGTGTGTGAATAGCAGCTCAGTATCAGTAGCATAGTATCAGTAGCACCGGGTAGTTAATCCGGTGCTACTGGACATTAAAACTAATTAAAATTTAATGGCAATCAAAACCGAAACTTGAAATAAGGCCTAAAAACAAAACGTAAAAAACATTTGATTAATTGTGTGGTCTGTGTCTAACACAACAAAATAGAAAGAAATGTACATGTTAGAAAAGAAAAATACATGACAATTTTGTAATGGCACAGACATAAATCAAAAGTTTAATATAACAAATGATATAAAATTAAGAAACAGTCATTAAAAAATAAACAAAGTAGACAAAATAAATTTAATTTAGAATATAATATAAATTAGCTGGTTTACAACAAATTCTCAGCAAAAAAAAATTCTCTTCCTCAAACTAACATTATTAATATTTTCGCACACAATTTATCTTGGTTTTTTAACTTAACAAATTTAAACATGTTTGGTAATTTCTAAAAAATTATTATTCTAATATATAATTGTTTTTGTCTGTATTTTCAATAATAATATTATTAATAATAATAACTGACTAAACAATAATTATTAGACGAGTGCTTTCAAATACATTTGTTTAACTCCCAGTCCAGTCGAGTCCCTACTCTCACACTAAAAGCCCAACACATAAGGCATTGCCATTCAATGAATTTAGGCATTTGTCCACTCAATTAGAATAAATGTTTTTGGAAATGTGTCGAAACACAATTGCATTGCTTTTTTCTACTAATGGCTTTCGCCCAGTGCCTATGCCAGTGCCAATGACTATGCCAGAGCCCGACCTGATTGCACCGACCATTCACTTACTCACAAAAATAGGACTTCGCGTTTGGAAGAGAGAATCAAATTATGAAATATATTCCTTGTATTGAATGTTAAGTTTAGGCAAAAACAAAAGAATTCATATATTATTCGAAAGAAATATATTTTTTTCAACTCTGAAATTCAAAGGAATGTTATTATTAAAAGCAAATTCTTGTAATGTTTAATATTTTTTTGTTTTATATCTAAGAAATAAAATGAAAAAATATTGAGAAAATATTCTGATTTAATATAAAAATATAGATTTTTTCAAAAGAATTCGCTCAAGAATTTAAAGGAATATTTAATTTTAAGACAAACAAAGTTATGTAATGTTGGCATTTATTTTATTCTTCTATTTTGACCAAGATAACTAAAAAATCTGCAATTATATCAATAAAACTTTTAGACATTTTTTATTTTTGAGGCAATTTTAGAAGAAAAAAATGAAATATTTGAAAATAAAATTTTGATTTCGGCCATAAAATACATAAAAGTCAAACAAAATACAGAAATTCTTTATACAAAATAAGATGAATCGATATCTTATTTTTGCGTTACTTTCGTTGCTTAGGATCTGATTCGAAACACACGCTATGAAAGTGAGAGCTCAGTTAGAAACCGAACAAAACCAGTGGTCAAACAGTAGAAAGAATGACAAAATATATTAAATATACAGAAGACATAAAGTGTAAGTCAAAAGAGATTTTTTTATTGTGTTTTTTGTGTAGTTCGTAGTTATAGCACAAATACGATATAATATATATTTTTTATGTTTCGCGTTATTATTGATTGAAAAATAAAGTGGAAACAAGTGTTGCTCAATAAGCACAATAAAGTTTCCTGGTGAAGCACAGGGAGAGCACCCGATAAGTAAATAGACATTCAATATACAGTTGTATTCATTGTTTGTATGTCTTATTTACAATTTCAAACATAAACTTTGATTTTTTGTCTTTTGTTTTACTCTAAAAATTCATTTAAAATCTAACAAACTTTGAGAAAACAAAGTTAAGTAAATTGAAACAAATGTATGTTTTCTTACTTTTTGCAAAACAATAGTTAAATACAAAACTGTTATAATTTGTTTGACGTTTTAATAACAGACTAATTATCAACTGAAACAAAATGATTGAAATAAAATTTAATTTGCATTTTGTCGACAAGTTTGAGAAAAAAAAATTATTTAAACAGCTTTTTATTTAGTGAATTAGAATTGATTGCAAATTATTATTTTTATTTATTAAACTAATAAGTTATAAGTTGTAACTTTGTATGAGAAATTTAGCCTGAAACAAATATTAATAATAGAGTTTGCAATCAAATTTCAACATGTGTTCGCACAGCACTAACATATGTTTAAGTTCAAATATTATGTAAGATTTGTCATAACTTTGTGTATAAACTAATAGAAAAACAAAACTTTTTACTCAAAAAAACTAACTTTGAATGACATAGAGAATGAGGAAACAGACATGAGATGAGATGATGTGTAAAACAAGTGTCACATTTCAACTACCGGTGACAACAACAACAGGTCTGATGTCTGATATTTACTACTCATCGAAAAGCTATCGTTGCGTGAAATGCAAGTGAAGAGTCAGTTAGACTGAGAGACTGAAAGAGTGAGAAAAAAGGGGAACAGAAGAGCAAAGAAGTAGAGAAGAGAGTAGAAGAAAAATATTATAAAGTGACCAAAGCGTTGATGATTTGAGAGAACAGTTAGAGAGCTGTGAAATGGATGAAATGTTGAGCCAATTAGTCGTTTCCTTTCCTTTCGTTTCTCTACAATATATACGAAGTTTTGCCAACAGAAGCCGAGAATAGCCTTTCACTCGATTGCAGTCAACTAAACGAATACTTTATTTCAAAGCCATATAAACATATAAAACGAGAGTTAAGGCAAAAATTATTTGCGATTAGAGTTATAAATATAAATATAAATAAAAACCGAAATAAGAACCGAATCTAAGGAAAAGAGAAAAATTGTTTTGTTTGATATCAATCGGATGTCAGACTAAATAAGCGAAAGAATATATATAAATCGATTAAATACAGCTATTCTTTCGACGTATTGATAAATTTCTATATCAAATGCGTTATAACTCGTATTGTTCGCCACTTTTTCTTCTCGACTCCTGAAGGGAAACAATTAATTTGTATTCACTCCGAAAGCAATTACTTTATTTCCTTTAATTAATCACAAAAAACGAACTAAACATTACTCTCGAAGGAACCGAACGAACGAAAACTCGAAAATAGTTAAACACTTGTAATGAATGGAATTAATTAATACAATCTATACATACATTAGATAAATATAAAAAAGCGAATAATAAAACAAATATTCAAACAAGGAGAAAAAAGTTTCCAAACTAATTTCGTAAAATTAGTCGAAATTAAATTAAAATCTATATATCTTTTGAGATTTGAAAAATTCGAACAAAAATTTAACTAGATTCAAATTAAACAAAACTTTTTTTATTTAAATTTTATTTCATTTTAACTAATTCTGATTAATGAAATTGAAATTTATTTCATTTCTTCTTTTTGTTCACTATTTCAGAGTTCATATGTTTTAATGAAAAATAGGTTTTTCCTAAAAAATAAAATGAAATGAAAAAAAAATTTCGCAATTGAATCCACAATTGATTTACTTTTAGTTTTTTGTAATTTCACTTATTTTTCGGTATTTTTGAGTTAACCTTATTTTAGGGCTTTTTGTACAAAAAAAAGAAAAATTTACTGATGAAAGAGCTTTGATGAACAAAATGCTATTTTCTTTGATTAAAATAAATGCGGCGAAAAAGTTAAGTGGATATAGAGATACCGGAGTTGTTTGGGAGGAATGGCTGTGCGCGCTGGTAGAGCACAGGCACTAAAGCAAACAGAAGAATAGGTTTTGCGTTGTTTGCCATCAACTCTCGAGTTCACAAACTGATGGGTTGGTCAGCCATTAACAGGAAAAAAGCAACGACTCACTTGAGAATTGCTTATGCAAGACGTACTGAGCGCAGGGAGGTTATGGTTGTGATGGCCGGGCATGTCGGAGTCAAACTGAAAGTTACATTAAATGTAGCGATGGATGCACTTTGGGCTCAACGTAGATATACTCTGTTATCCACAACAAGTAATTGCAATCACTAACAGATTTGTCCGAACATACTGTGAAAACTGTATTTTCATTATTTTCTGCTCAATGTTTGACATATTTTCGGATAAATTACTCTAATCTTTGTTTAAGCCATGAATTTCTCTCAATTAGATCGATGTTTCTAATGACAATCTATTTGCAAATACTGTATTTAAATTTTTAATTTTACATAGTTGAATTTTAAACCCATTTAAAAATTATCATTAAATTTATATATTATTTTAATATAAAATATATATAAATTTCTTCAAAATATTTTATATTAATCAATTTTTTCATTACATATAGCGAATAAAATTTCAAATCTATATAAATTGTTATTTGTTTTCAAAAGTAATTGCAATTTGTTTTTGATATTTACATTCGTATCAAAAACTCTAAATATTTATTCTTATATAACAAATATTGAATCAAAAGTCTAAAAGAAAAAAATATATATAAGAAGTAAACAAATAAATAAAATTAGGAGAGAGAGAGAGAGAGAGAGAGAGAGAGAGAGAGAGAGAGAGAGAGAGAGAGAGAGAGAGAGACCGAATGCCTGTTTCCCTGACAACAGTGACTATGCACTCAACACACGTCGAGAGGCATCGGAGGAATGGGTAGTAAGTAATGGAAAAGATGGTCGGAATAGAGAGAACTACGAGTTATAGCATATAAGACAAAAAAGTTTTGACAGATCTGTGCAATAGAGCGACAGTGAGTGTTGGGGCACATCCCTGGATAAGGATGAGTGTATGGATGGGTTCGATTGATTCGATGAAATACGACAGTTCATCACGAAATTGCATCCGCACTACAGCACACGATTACTAGTGCTCTCGAACTCTGTCTAAACATTGTATATAACAAACACTGCATTTTACACAGCATTAGATCTTAAGCCAACTACTAAACCCCCCTAAACACCCCTCCCCTCGCACTCGGTTTACTGCGACACTCACTCTCGCCTAAGCCCTGACATCAGAACAAATACATACATAATATATAAAAACATTTTCTTTTTCTAATATATTTGATGTATTACTAATACATCAAAAAATTCTGAGACCGAGAAAAGTAAAATAAGAGTCAGAATATTCACTGCCTTTTCGCTCACACAGTCAGTCAGTATTTGATGAATGAATTACTTGATCTGATGGTACTATAGAGTAATACAATAATGCGATATATTTTTACTTTTAGACCTAACAAATCAATTATATGATGACATGATTTTTGTTGATTTCATTAACATAATAGAGATATGACTGCAATGTTCTGACGATTTCTGACTGACTTTGCGATTCATGAAAACTAGTGTTCACTTTAAGGGGTGAATATTTTTGAATTATATACTATATTTTCGAGTTATTTTGTATATTAAATCATCATTTTATAGATTAATTCTCCCAAAAAACGTCAAATAAAATCCAATTAGACTAACAGTAAAATTAATGAACAAAAACTTTTTTTTGACTGATTTTACGATAACATGAAAGTCGAGTTAAGACAGTTTTATAGGCGAAGCACTGAAAATAAAAGTAAAAATAAAAAGAGACTAAAAAAATTGTCAATTCATTAGTGGCTGAGAAGAATATAAAACTATTTTAATTTACTATAACTTCATTAAAATGTGAAGTTTATTATTAAAGTTTATTTATATGAGCGAGAAAAAATAACTGGCAGACTAGAAAAAATATATTATCCAATAAATAGATAAAATGCAATCTTTAAAAAAATAAATTTTCATTTTTATATACAAAGTATATCACATAAAAACCCGGAGAGGGGTTTGGAATCTAAAATAATGTGAAGACTGGAGTAACAAAATAATTGAATGTCAGTCGAAAAAAATGACAATTTATGTCTAACAAGCAGTTTATGGTTCGAAACATAAATTTTCAGTTTTTTTTTCTTGAATTCAATTTAGATATACTATAGAAGTTTTACTCATTATAATGTAGTAAAGAATTTTTGTCTATTATATAAGGGATCGACATCGAAGTCAACCACCAAAGCCTATCTGTGCGCTCACAGATATCACTGGTATGTGTGCATAAAGTAGAGTATAATACTGTATATACTCTGTATCGTACGTTAGTCCGTATTTTCGGCCCATTTGCACAATTGGCTCATTCGTAATGAGAATTTATTCGACAGTTTTATGTTCCGCCAAAAGCTACTGATTTTTATTTTATTTCTATTTTCACTATTATTTCTCTGCTATTCGTTTCGGTGCCCTAACCTCTACTGCCATTTCCACTCACTTTTCTATCGCTCTCTTTCACTATGTATTTGGCTTTCATTTTCACTTCACTCACAAACCATTCCATTCAAACATTTCTTTTCTTTTTATATGAAATTTCTTTTTATTTGTTGTGTTTTCTTATTCTTAAAAAATTTTCGGCTCAGCCGACAGAGACAACTGCACAGGAAATTCATTCGGGAATCAAATTAAATGTTAACATTCAATCGTGTTGTCAGTGTTGGTGAAACAACAGGACATTCAGTCGATGTATATACGGATCGACACTAATATAGATCCGTATTCTCGCACTGAATCCAAAATTGATTTCGCCTCAAGTTATGGCTAAACTTAAACTCAAAAATTTCTTTTATCTCATCCATTCGAAACATATATAACATATAAAAAGTTAAACTAAATTAAAGGAAAAATATTGTCTTTTCCAAAAAGTATTTCGTAAAACGAATTAAGAAAATTCATTAATATTGTGACTTAGATTAAAATTAATACCAACCGATATGTAGAATAGGAATACCTGTCGGGCATCGGACAGATAATAAATAAAATGTGAGGATTAGACACAAAAATTTAGCGAAACTTTTAATTTTTTGGGCGAATTATTCGCTGACGACCCGCAGAGAGCGATACACAGAGACCCAGAAAATTGGATTTTTGTGTGTAATAAAATATATTACTTTTAACTTTATTAATGATAAATCTGAAAAAACAATTTCTTTTTAGGGTTTTCCTGCTCTAAGCGCTAGTCTTTGAAAACTTTGAAATCAAGAAATAAGTAGAAAAATGAAACTTTTTTCCAATAATTTTAATAAATGATAAATAAATGAAAATTTACTGAATTTTTGTAAACTTTAAAAACTGTAAAATTCTTTTGAAAAACTGTTTAAACCGATTTATGTAATTTTTTTTTGAATTGAATTATCTGACTCTCCCTGTCGTTTATGACGTTATAATTAATTTATTAAATATTTCTTATTATTAAAATAGTGCGAAAAAAAATCTTCTCAATAGAAATGCTAAACAGAAATAATGCGTAAAATTCTATACAAATCAAGAATTAGATCAAACGTAAGATAAGAAGCGAATAAATTGGGATTTAAAGCAAAAAATTGAAAACAAATTCCAGAAATATAGCAAATATTTCGGCAAAAAGAAACGCAACAATTGGTGTAAAAAAGAAAATTTTCTTAACTATTCTATTCACTCGTCTCTGATCTAATATATTGATTGCATGTATTGTAAAGATGAAGTAAAAAGTAATTTACTGTAACTTAATTTTGTTCAATAGCGTCAAAATAAAACAGACTTTTATAAAGTTATTTCACTCAAAACACTTCATTCATTCATTCGAATCCATATAAAAGCCATTCTTCAGCAATATTTTCGCTTCCGATACAAGAAATTAATTTTTTCTTTACGTCGACTATAAAAGTGCAAAAATCTATTCTTTAGTTAAGAAGAATCTCTTCCTTTAAGCACTTCTTAAGAGAATATTCTTGAGTGTGATTCCAATAAAGTGCTGAAGAATCACAACAACACAACAAAAAAAACTTTAACTTAACTTAACTTTTCGACTAAAAAATCACAATATGTGCAGAATTTGCATTTGAATAGAGATTTTTTGGTGAAGTGTAGAAAATTTTTTCGAAATTATGCTAATGTTTGAGATCATTAAATAATGTAAAGCAAAAAAAATTTTTTTTTGACTAAAAGAGCATTTTTTCAGTTGAACTTAATAATGAAAAAATTACTTTTTTTGCTGCAAAATATGTCTAAAAATATTTTTTAGATAAAAATATACTTACTTTTTGGTAACTGATGTTCAAAAAATATTTAGAAAAAAATTAATTATTTTTTCAAACTTTTCTTATAGTAAATCAAAAATTTCTTAAATGAATGGATAAAGAAATATGAATTTAAAAGTTAATGATTTATTTTCTTATAAAACATTCGCTTCTGAGACCTCTCTTATCGACACAACAAATATATAATTCAATGAATTTTAGATATATTTTCCAAAATATTTTTCTATGACATAAATTATTATCAATTTTTTACTTAACTTCTACTTTACGTTTGAATTTATGATTTATATAGAAATTTATAAAATTATAACATAAAATATCACTTAAAAACTGTTCGAATCATTTGATTAAAGAAAATTTCATAGAAATCCATATAAAAAGTCTATTACTTGAATGTCATTCCATAGAAAAGACTATTAATCTCTTACTTAAGGGACTTTAAAACAGATAAATTTTAAGTGAAATTACATTTAGAATTAGATTAATACAGATTTTGATTTTCAATTTGTAAATAGAAATAGAAATTTCAAAAAACTATAGATATGTATAAAGAAATCACTTTTCACTCTATATCCGGAATTCATTAAATTAATCGAATGATAAGTTTTCGAAATTCCGTTCAATTATATACGAAATAAATTTCATAAAACATTAAAAACAACTTTAAGTTTAAGTTATTCTGTTATCAGAGAATTTCATGACTTACACCAAAAAAACTAAAAACATAATTCAATATTAAGAAACATAATTAAGATAAATATGAGATAGTCAAAATTTATATATAAAAAACCAGTAAATCAAATAATAAATTTAAGGCAAATTAAATCTTTGAATCACTTTTATCTACACTAAACAGGACTTTAAAAAATTCATAACAACAGAAATTATATTAAAATTTTAATTTTAAAAACTTTGTATAAGTATTGTAACCAAAGCATAAATATCGAGAAGTTATGGCAAAACAAAAACAAATTGTTTAGAATTGAAAATAAAAAAAAGAGTAAAAAAAAGTAAAACAAAAACCAAAATATAAACCGAATGAAAGAGAGAGCAAAAGTAAATGAAAAGTTAAGCTAAAAATAAAAGAATTTTTTTTTGTTGGTGTTTCAGTCGATATAAAAGTGCAATTAATTAAAGTGCTAACAATTTTTCACTCATACATAGCTCACACATACAAAATGTCTTTCGTCTTTAGTACACATTTTTATTGGGCCTACAGTTAGACACCGAGAGAGCACTGGTATTCAACTTTTTAGGCTAAAGATAAATACCAAAGGCTTTTAAAATGAGTAAAAAATACGGCAATAACTCAAAGCAAACGTATTTTTTTTGTTACAATTTTTTTTGCTTTAACTTTTCAAAATCGATCGAATTGTGTGATTAATAATATCTCATTCGAGCCCTCATTCGGTGGAAGACGTGATCGAAAAACGAGAATAAAATATATATTTTTTGTTTTTCTCGGATAGACTGAAGACAAACCACACTCTCATTCGAACCATTCTTTTACAGACTTGTGGACAATGTTTCCGAATGTATGTAATGATAGAAAAATAGATTTATTTTAACTTTTTTCCTCTTTTTTTAGTATTTCTTTTTATAGTCAATTCAATATAAAATTGATTTATTTTTTACCCAAGATTTTCAAAAATATTTTGTTTTGTTTTTCTTATTATATTCAGATTTTTCGTACAAAACAAAAGAAATAAATTGATACAAAAAAAAAACAAAAATCTATTACAAAGTGTAGTAAATAATGTCAAACAAAATTGAAAACTAGAAAATGAAAATTGATTTGCATTTCCACTACATTGTCGTTGAATTAAATTAAGTTTAATGTCTTCAACAACAAAAAGTAAATTTTATTTTTGTAAAGCTTTGATGTCTTTGTTAGTAAATTAGAATTATTTATTAGCTCTTAAATAGTGTTTTATTTGTTTAACTAAATATCAAATTTAGGAAAAATTGTTGAAATTGATTGATATTTATTCTCCTTTTTAAATGAATGTCACTTTTCATTACTTAAACTAAAAATTTTTCTCAAAATTAGATTATTTGTAAAAATTTAAAATATTAGTAAATATTTAAATTTGTTTCAAATTGTTATCAGAAAACATACTTTATTTTGGATAAAAAGTAGGTTTTTTTTATCCATATATACATTCTTAGCATTTCAAGAGTTATCACTCATTTTAGAAATGATTCGGAATTTAAAAAACCAAAAATAATCTTCACTTGACTTCGAGTAAAACACTTAATGAGAAGTACTATTCAATAACAAAAAGATAAATAAAATATTTGCCATTCAATCAATTTGATGAACTGAAGACAAAAATTTGTTTATAACTAAAAATACAATCCATTAAAAAAACTTCGACTATAGCTGAGAGTGTGTGTGAGTGTCAGCACATTATTATAATTATTTCTAATTTCAAAGCTCAGGAAGTCTTTTGAAATACTTATAATGTTTTTAAACTTTTCAAACTCTTAACACTAAAACAAGAATTCGGAGCAAAAACTAAAAGAATTTAATTTGAATTATCAGATAATATATGCAAACAGCGAATCATTGACTGAAAGGAATTTGTTATCCATTTAACAAAAAATAAAAATAAAAATAAAAACTTTAAACACATATCAGAAAGTGTTTGGAAAAGCCTTTGAGAAAAATCTGCTCTAAATGCGTATAATTATCATTAAAATTCTCTCTTCTCTGCCATTTCTCTCTCGGAGTGAGTGATGAATAGTTTGGACACAAATTTTTATTTTTGAATACTTAAAAACAACAATTTCTATATAATATCCAATTTGAACAAGTTTGAAATCTAAAAATTTGAGCATTACGTCAAACTACATATAAACTGACAATGTTTTCAATTAAAATGACAATTATTTTTGTCTAAACACTATTTTTCAAACCATTTCATTTGACAATTAAATAAACTCTTTATGTATTTATAAACATAATTTCAATCATTTTTCAAACATTTGAATATATTTGAAAAACTTGAATAAATTTTTTTCTCTAATTTATATTTTGGTTTTTATTAATATAATTATACATTAAATCAAATCTTCGCTTGTCGTCAGTCTATGAACGAATAGAGTTATGCATTCATTAAATAATTATATCAAAACTATTTAACAGTTTCTCACATCCAATTCACAGCTTAAATATATGAAATTATATTTATATTTTAAATACATTTGATTTAAATATATTATTCAAATGTATCATAATTTTAATTGAAATATAGGACTTAAGACAGACATATAATTATAATTAAAGAATATTCTCGTATTAAGACATCAAACTAAGAAATGAATGAATAAAAAGAAGAGTAGAGACAAATTAAGATGTGATCAAGGATGTTTCTCATTTAAATGAATCATTAGAGTTACGCAAAAAAGGTTTCTCTACATCAATAAGTAGTCGTAAAAACAGTTTTTCTACATAAGAAAACACTATAATTACAACAATTGTCACGTCTAGTCAGTCATTAAATTATTTGTATTATAATTTCCAAATATTTATTTTGAGCCAAACATTGTATTTAAATAAAAGTTGGGTTTTGGCTTCGCTAGCGGTGCCTATTAAAAGTGTTTATCCTATTAGTACAATGTTTGCATGGGTGTATTTATAGTCTCAGTGTCTTTAGAATAGAATGATATAATTTTGTTAAATTTCTGCCAATTTATAGTTCTAGAAAAATTAGCTGGGTTGGTTGTTTCTAGTTGACTTGTAAACATTAGGTTAAAGTTTAATAAAATGTTAAATATAATGTAAGTAAAATATGAATAAAAATTTAGTAAAAGTAAAATTAAAACATTTCTCACCTAGCACAATGAGATGGTTTCAGTTGTAATAAAACTAAAGAATAATTATTAAATTGTCTTAACTTTTGCTATTTTATAAACTGTAATAAGTTATATTGTTGGAAATAATTTTATTTAAATTTAAACTGGTTATATTGTAAATTGGCTTAAATTAGCTCAATGTTTATACTTAATAAATATTTTATTTTATTTTATTTTATCAATTTAAGTTGATAAATTTGTAATTAATTAATTTAAATATTAATTTAATCTAAAATTTTGAAAATCTTATTATTTTTAAATATTAGTGATTTCTGAAAATTTATTATTAAATTTAAAATATTGGAAATGTTTGAAATAGTCTAATCAATCATTTTTATCGTAATACAAATGAGAAATATTTTGATTTACATGTCATTGAATTGTAATTCGAAACAATACGTGTATTCAAATAAATTATTTGGTAATACAATACAAATTAAATACAATATATCCAAACATATGGACAATGAATGGGAGAAACGAATAGTTTTTCCATAACTTAATTGCCGCTGAATTTAAGTGAATAAATATGTTATAAAAAAAACTTAATTTAATAGCATTTTGAAAGAACACAACTGTCGGACAGAAATAAATTTATTATATAATAACAGAAAGTAATTAAAGCGTTCGTCGATCCGACCAAACATAAAAAATAAAAGTAAAAACAGATAAAAAGTTTTGATAACAAAAACTATAAAAATCTATTCAACTGTTCTAGCTACAAATAAAAATTTTAAACTCAGAATCATATAATAAAATAACAAAAATATATTACTTATTAATACATTTTTATTCGGACTTAAAATACTAATTATATATTATATAATGAATTGTAACTAATTTTTGATTTATTACTAGTATTTGAATCAGTTTTTGTAACTCTTTTCCCACTTTTAGATTAGAGACAATTTGCCGAAAAATAGCAATAACTATAATAATGATAATATTCGTTAATAATAATAATAATCATAATAAAGTCAAAAGTTGTGGCAAAACCGGATTTACTTCAAACAAAACAATTCATAAAAAACTTATTGCGAATGCTTTCAAACTAATAGGCAGTAATAAAACAAAGAATAGAGAAATAAATATAACTATAATTTGTTTTAAAAGCTTATTGTTATAACAGATATAAAATATAATACATATTTTCGAGAAAAACAAAATACAACAAGCAAAAAACTTAATGGTCTGCTCATAGGCTTTGTATCTAATGAGAGAAAACTAATAATAAAAAATGAGTTTTAAATTAATGTCGAAATTTTATTATCATTCAGTCAATCATATCATTGACATTACAAAACAAAATAAAAACTCAATTTTCGATTGGATTATAATGTTTGGTAAATATTCAGTGCAACTGAAGAAAAACGCAAACTTTAGTATTATTTTATATGTGATATCTTGAAAAAAGTTATTGATATGTCAACTCATGTCTAATCATACGTTTCTCTATTATCTAATCTAATCTAAATGTAAAAATCAATGCCAACAACATATGTCATAAGAAGGGGAGGGATAGGGAAATGAGAGGGAGAGAAAGCAAGAGAGAAAGAGAGAGAGAGAGAGAGCAGGAGGGAGGGAGAGGGGGAGAGAGAGAGAGAGCAGGAGAGATGTGAAATACATATATAAATGTGTGTTCGAGCGGACGGTTGGGTTCAAGTGATGGTCATCTGTAGCGATACTTAAGCTTTAGAGTCATTTGGAAATAGTAGACGACATAAGACATAATAGGATTGAATAAATAAATAGATTTCGTGAATGCGTTTAGAGAGAAAACACGAAAAAATAATTCAAAGAATACGTCAACTAATAGATAGCGAAATAGATATGCAATAATCGATTTTCACATCAAAACATATCTTTTCTCTATTTCTATTCCCACTTCTCCTCTCTGTGTGAGACTCGATAACTCACTTCAGGCTAACAAACAATTCAAACATCACTCGAATCACTCGGTTATGATAGACAACAACCGCTTTTGTTTCATAAACTTTCACTCTTTCACCTCCAGAGGCAAGAATTCACCTCTGCTTGACCTCTGACATCATATCAAAGATAATATTTTTGAATCTAATTTATGTCAATTCATATGAATATAATTCGGATATAATATTCATTAGAGACTAAAATACACGAAATTTAAATAATTTATAAATATATGACAAATAGTTTGAGTGAATTATCAAATAAATGATCAGAATTGAGAAGAAATTGATTTCGAAATTCTATTCAAACATTTCATTGAAAAACATAAAATAGAAATTTGTTTATTAGAGATAAAAAGTGAAAAATCCTTTTTTTAGCTAAAAATAATTGTCGGTTCGGTTCGATAGCCCGTACAGTGCACTGGCAGACAATGTGCTCATAATTGAAATGATAATATCAGTCCGTATGTCGTGTGAGAGAGTGCAAGAGCACTGGTATGAGCACTGGTATGCTTTGGCCACCGGTTCAGTAGACATTGACTGACAATTCAAGATATTTCATATTTGGCTCTCTTTTTAGGCCCAAAACCGAACATAAAAGCATTTTTCTCGTCTATTGCTCTTCCCGTTCAATATATTCTATATTCATCGCACAGTTATATATAGTTTCGTTGATTCCAATTAAATTCCTTCGACTGGAATAATGCGATTCTATATAATATACACAAATATATACGTTATATACGTATTGTTAGTGAGAGGGAGAGAGAGTGTGTGTGTAAGAGAGGGATGACTTTCAAAACTAATTGTACTCCACTGTCAACCTAACCATGAGCTCCAATAAAAAATATTTGTATAGCAAAGGATGAGGCTCTCAATAAATTAATTTTTTCTTCTCGTTCGCTCTAAATAAATAGTCAGCTTGGTGATTATTCACGAATTTTTGATAAATGAATACAACGCTTTTACTCAATATATTATTTCTTTCCTCTTGCTCTCACTTAAGATATGCTAAACATATAAACTGTTAATAAATTGAATGAATGTTTTCTATTGTATCTGTATGTGCAAATTGATGGATAGCTTTGGGATTAGTTTTAGAGTTAGCTTTTATTTTAACGAGAATTTCGGGATAAAATTTTTGAATAAATTAATTACTTATTATAGTTATAATGCAATCAAATATTGATATTTACTATTGATATGAAAACAAAATGCTTTTTATTAGAAGATTGTGTGCATTATTGACAATATGTTTTAATTTTATGATACAAATATATGCATATAAATGCAATATATTCTATTATGTTATGTATTAATATTATATATAAATAAGAGCTGTGCATAAAATAAACGATTTTTCCTATTTTGATGACAAGCGGATAAAAAAGTCAAACATATTTTGTATTATATGTATAAAACACATATATATTATTTATTTGTTTGAAATAATCTTTACAATAAGTTATTAGAAATAAGACGCTTTATATTTTTCTAAGAAGATTTTTAGAAAAATAAACAATATTTAAGAGTTTTTATAAGTCAAAACATTATTTATCAAGATGATGTTATCTTAAATATTTATGTAAAATTGAGCAAATTAAGAATGTACAAAAATTAAGCTTGTGCAAAAATTATAAGCCTCATATAATTTAACATTAAAACATAGCTGTCATCAATTTATTTGAATATAAAACTATTATTCTGTCGCAAAGCCCGTAATTATAAAAGGAATAAATTTCTCTTATAATCACATTTGAGATAATTGTAATTTATTTTCACATTTTATATCCAAAATAATTTTGTTTCATTAAAAGCAAAGTTTTTAATAAATTATATCATTTTCTCAAATTAAAAAAACATAATCTATGTTCTCATCTCAAGAATAACATAAAAAAGTTTTAATATATGTCGGACTCTGTTCAGCAATTTTTTAGAAACAGTATATTTCATAATATTTAATATTTCAAACTAACGATTAATTACATTTAGATTCAATTCGATTGGGAAATTATAAAGAGTATATGTTTTTGCTTTTTAAGAGTGTTTTTGCCTTTTTATATATAAAATATTTTGTTGTTTTTGATGTAATTGAACTAAAGCTTAAATTAAAAATCAAAATTTAAAAAAATATATAAATATATAAAAATAAATATCAAAATGTAATTTGAATTAATTGAGAGCAAAAATCTAAACAACAAAAGCAAATAAATTTAATTAATGAGAAGACGCCAGACTAACTAACAAGAACAAAAACGAACTTTTAATAAATTGAGAGCATTCTGTGTATTTAAACCCGAAATAATCTTTAAAATTTTAAATTCAATAAAGCAAAAAATCGGCTAAAATATTAAAAATCAATTTTCAATTCACACACAATCACAGAATGCAAAACAAAAATTTGAAAGCCTTTCGAAAAGCGTTTCGCATACATAAAAAACTTCCCACAAAAAGTCAGCCGAAACTAACTCTGTGTGCAATCAAATGCGAAAATCTATTCACACGTATTCACGAACACAATTCACATTTGATATCAATATTATATTCCGAAAACTCTTTTATATAAAAGCAGCAAAAAATGAAATTTAATGATAAAGTAGTGAAATATTTATCAGTTAAGTTCAGCAGTCATTTGGGATACATAGACAGAGTATTAAAATGAGTCTAAGGAGGGATAGGATTGATTGTCTGCGCCATAGGGTTGACAATAGTTTTACGAACCAATGGATTAATTGACAGACAATTGACTTCTGGAGACAATAATAAAAGAGTGAAAACTTTTGTAGAAAAAGAGTAAAAAAAACTATATCTCGAATCAAAACTCAACGTATTTTAGCGTCACATACGGTATCGAACAATACTTTCCTATTTTTAGATATTGTTATCCCTTTTCAGACTCTGTTATGTCTGTTGTCTTACAAATACTAAACTTTTCTAAAAACCGATTTAAACAGATTTTCGAAATCAGATATTTGTTATAAAATAAAAATTTAAATCTACTGCCAATCAAAGGGTTCATTTCAGCGAAAATAATTCAATTGTCCAAATATTTGCCCCTTTTTTCATGTTGATGTCTAATATATATTTTGAAAAATTAGTTCAACAGTTCTTATTGTTATACAAATATTGTATTCTCTGAAGGCGTATGTCGTTTGTGTCGTGCGATTAGAGGCGGAGTACAGGACTGAGAGTCTCTGTGAAAAGTCTTCAATCATAAAAATATATACAAAATATCAGTTTAGATATTATATAATATATAATATATCAAATCACTCCGACTTTTGTTAGACTCTATTTTTATGTAAATAATATTTTTCTCAGATTTTGCTATTTTTCTGCAAACTGTTTAATCGATTCTTAAAATTTTCAATTTTTTTCGACAAAACTTTTTTTTCTAATATATTAATCGATATATCTTTTGGTATAAAAATTAATTCAATGTTTTTTCAATAAACTTTTTTTGTTTTTGCTTGTTTTGTCATAAAATTAGATTTTAATTTCAGTTTTTTCATACCTTTATAATGTATTTAAAATCTACTTAACTAGAAATCAATACTAAATTCTCAATTCATTTGCAATTAATTTAAAATTCATAATCTCTTAGACATTATTAGATTAGACATAAATGACAATCAATTTAATAAAATAAAAACATAATAATTCAAACAATTCAAAACTAATAAGAAAAAACTTATCAAAAACGCTTAAATATTTAAAAACTTAAAAAACAAATTTCTTTAATACAATTCAAATTTGTCGCTTAGGAAACAATAAAATTATTTAAGCATGGGGAATTGGAATTTCAGAAAAATAGCATTATAACACTTAGTTTTGATAAAATTATACAGAAAAAATATATATAACATTGATTTTTGTACTCAAATCTAAATTAGAAGTTCAATATATTTATATATGAATTGAGAGTATTTTATAACGCGTGCAAAGAATTATTAAATCTAATCCAAACTTTAATAGTAAATGTATTGTGTATTCTCTAATGAGAATAATTTACATTTTATTTTTTTCATTTTTTATGCTTTAAAATATTGTTTTATAATTTATTTTTTTAGTTTAATACACTCTTAGTGTTTTAATTAGAATGTCTTTTAATTACAGGTATTTTATTTGTCAAAAGTTAATCTGAATTTATATTTTAAATCAAGTAATTTATGTTGAGTTGAGTCAAAAGTAATTTGTTTTATAATCTTTTTTAAATTAATTTTTTTGTTATTAAGGATTAGTTTAAATAAATCCCTTTTTAGCAAAAAAATATTCGCTTAATGTTTCCTAAATTTGAAATTTAATAAAATAATTAATTTAATCTATTATTAAATTTAGCAATATATATTAAATTATATATATTATTTTAATAATAACCAGGTAATAAATTTAAAGCTCTAGTAAAAAAATTTTAAAAGTTTAATATTTTTATATTATATTTTTAAATAATTTATTTGAGGTTTAGTTATTGAAAAAAAATAATTTAATATAAAATAATTTTAATCCTTATTAAAGCTAAAGAAAAATATAAAATATTTTCTAAAACCAGAATAAAATTCTCAATAAAAAAAGTTATTGTATTTTCTAATAAAAGACTTTTTAGAAAATTTAATCAAAAATATTTGAAAAATTGAGTGCAGGTAAAATAAATATAAATATTAGAATAAAGACTTGTCAGTCATTCTAGAGTTCAAGAATTTCTTTTCAACGCATTTACTGCTTAATTGAAGTCCAGTCTTCTATACATAATATTTTAAAAATTGATTTATAATCAATAATTTCAGTCAAATTAGTCGTTGATTTGTTGAGTGAAGAAAACAAATAGAATTCAACGCATTCTCCTGTCTATACATCAATTGAAGGTTAGATAAAACAGACGTTCAATGAATTAAATTTTTTTTCTTAACAATTCATTTCTGAAGACAAGACAATAAATAAATAGTGAAAAGTCGAGGGGAGAGGGAAAGGGAGAAAGGATTTCCGAAAATATACTCCTTTTTATAGCGAGAGTAGACGTGAATCGCAAATAAATCACAAAAAAAATATATTTTACAACGATATTCAAGCCATGAGTTTGTCGGCAAAAATACTTTATTGTAAAATAAAATATAACTCGGATTTCATTCTTTACACTTAATTGAAATTCTCGCTTCTCTTTTCAAACTCACATTTTCTCTCCTATTCTCTCAATCAATAAGACCTCGAAATGTGATTATAAGCGCAAAACTATTTTGAAGAGTTGGGGCAAAAAGTTTTTTTTCTCTCTTTTCTTTCCAATTCCAGACCAAAATATTTAGCTTTTTTAAAGACATATACAATAAGAGTATTATTTTTGTATAAATAATTAAATTTTGTATTTTTCTGTTAAGCAAATTGTATATTATTTAACATATTTTTAATTTTTATTTTGTAATAAAATTTGATTTTAACTTCAGATTTATTTTCCAATTCTTAGAAAAAATTATTATTCAATACTTTTTCAGTTAAAAAAAATATAAAAATAAATTAATTAAATAAGAGATTAGTTAAAAAAAGAAAAAAAAATATCATTTACTTCAAACTGAGAGCAATATATCTTTGATTTATTTCCAATTCATTACAGTTCCGAGAATTTTGTCTACAAATGCTTTTTTAATTTATTTAAAAATATGTTTTAAATGTGTATTCTCTTAGCCGTCGCCTTAAAAATAATAATAATAATTGCATTAAAAGAAATGTCAGTTTAAAACAAAAAACTAAATTAATAGCCGTTTAAAAAGTGAAGTGTATTTTAAATTCAAATTTGTTCAGTAATACAAATACAGTGAGTATTTCGAAGAATTGAGTCGGTAAGTGAGCAAAAAAATTGTTTAATTTTCAAAGTAGTTATAACTGGCGTTACGTATAAATTGATTGATTCAAAACACGTCGTATTCATTGGTTATAATCGACTCAAAAGTTAAGTTAAGTTACGTTTTTCGAGGAATTCTGAAATGAATTGGATTTTTCAATAGGATATGGAATGAAAGCCGAGAATTCATTTCATTTTTCAGCTTTACAATAATGAAAAATAAAAGTAGACATGGTGGTTGGTTACGAAATATTTCGCCTATTCTCCCAGTTTTTTGAGTTGATTACTATAAAAGAGTCGGTTGTTATAGAAGAGGAGAAACGCTTTTGCAATACAAAGATCTGCTGAAAAACAAAATAAGTGATCGCTTTAAGCAATATATATATATATATTGTATAATACACTGTATATTAGTTTTGAACAATAGTTATATACATAAACTCAAACCTTATATCATAGCTTCAAATTATTCAAAATTGTTAATTATGTGTTTATCTCATTAAAATAGATTTTCTAAATTTAAGCATGCTCAGATTTACTTAGTTAAACGTTAATCTATTGTAACAATTTTAAGTATGTACAGTATGTTAAAGTATGCGAGTTAATTTAAAATATTAATACATTTTATGTACATTACTGTCTGAACAGTAAGTTATAAAGATTTTTTTCTATTAATAGCAACATGATTAAATTAATTCAAATATAAACTAAATAAAATTATTAATATATAAAGTAATGTAATTAAGATTAATTCGTAATATTATTTTCAAAAAAAATAATATATATATATATATATATTAGAATTAATGTAATAAAAGTAATTAAATATTTATATATTTCAAAACAAGTATATGAAATGAGATAAAAATCCATTTAACTGAAAAGTTAAGTTACAGTAATATTAATATAAATATAAAGCACTGGATTTAAAAAATAAATTCAAAACAGAATTAAACTTTTAATATAAATATTTAAGTACAAAAAAGTTCAAATTTAATCTCAAAAAGTTAATATAAAATTCTGAATACATAGGGATTAAAAATGTTCTGCAATACAATTGAATGAAAAATATAGAGAAAATACGTTTGCATTACATCTGTTTCACTAAAGAACAATACAGACGACGAGTCAACAAAAATTATTATTACTATTGCTATAACGAGTCGAGTATTTGCAATAACTTTTTCAAATTGCAAACATTGATATCGACTCTAATTTGTCTGAACTGTAGAAAACGGTATTTGGAAACAAATGTCGAAAAGTTTTGCGACAAAAACATTACAACAGATATATGACAGACAGTCGAGGCATACAAACAGTGATACTGTAGTCGAATACGAATAGTGGTGTGAATACGAATCGCTTGAATTTCGAGAACAATATTGTCAATAATGATCGCATCTGTGACACACATCGAGTGAGGGCACAGGGAGGCAGTCGACGCTCAATTTTGTTAATAAAATCTAACTGAGCAAGGCAACTCTACTGGAGAGAACACTTACCTTTGATTGCTCGGCATAAAAGTCAAGGGAAGGGGAAAGGGGGGAGAGGAAAGAGGAAAGAGTGAAGATAGAACACGAGTGAAACTAATAGATGAAACAAATAGTATAGATATTATACATTATAGTCCACATATGTATCCCTAAACGACAGGTGGACTGCATTGGTCTTCAGATAAAAATTTATTAGATTTCCAATAACAGTGAGAAGGGATTCGGAAAAAAGTTTTAAAACTTAATTTTCTCACTCCTTAACACTTTATAAGTCATAAAAGAGTCGATTCTAGTTAGGGATTAAAGCGAGAATTTTCTGATAAAATTTCATTCCTATCCTATGAATCATATTTCAACTAAAAATGATTTCAGTTATTGATTTTGAAGAGCTTTTTAACTTTTAATGTATTAGTTTTTAAAATGTATTTTTCGGCTTATTTTTAAAAAAATTGTTTAGATTTTTATAAAATAATTTTTTTAACATTAATTCTCTTTATTCATCTTTTTATTAATAATTTTTGTTTTGTTTACTTTTCGGTTTTTGACCTGATTTTGGATAACATATTGTATCCAAAAATAAAAAAAAAGTTGTTTTAAAAGGATATGAAATTGTTTAGAAAAAATTTATATTCAAAAATTTCTCAATAACTCTGTTTGATAACACTTACGCAATCACATAAAGTGTTTGGTTTGTTAAATATATTTTATTGTATATTAAATATGCATTTCTAAGAGGTCTTCACATACAGGTGCAGATAATTCAATTGAAAAGTATTTCAAAACTATTTTTTTAATACTTGAAACAAAACTTATAATTGAAAAACCTCTTAAAATACTTTTTTTTTAATTTTAAACAAAGTTATTAGAAAAATATTTTTCAATTTTAAGTAAAAAAGTTTTCGAAAAACATTTTCTTTAAAGATCTAATTACTAGAAAATGAGAAAAACTAATAAATAAAATGACCTAAAAGTGAAATAAAAAATTAAAACCAAATTTGATCTGATCTCTAGTCTCAGGGCTTAATAAATAATGGATTAATAGTAGAAAAAAAATAATAGTAAGAGAAGAGTGGCTCGAATTGGAAGCTAAAAGTTTCTCAATTTATAAATTAAAACCAAATAAGAAATTTAAGTCGAAATTGAAGTAAAAAAGTCTAAATTGGATGTAAGTCGAGAAAAGGCAACCAAAAAAATTAATGTGAGAATAAGAAAATACTTCTTAAAAGAAATAGTTCTTTACTTTACTCTATGGTGTAGTCAAGGAAGCGATTATCCGTAGAATAAAAAACTATGTAATCCACTGCACATTGAAAAAAGTCATTTGAGCTCAAACTGTATCACAAATAAAAAAAATCGTATTAAAACTCTAAACCAGAAGAAAATAATAAAATTACGAAAATAAATGATAAAATAGAGTGAGAGAGCTCTCACTTACTATACTCTCTCTGTGTGTAAGCGAATAAAAAATATAAGTTTTTTGGTCTCATTTATCAAAGACCAGATCTAAAACAATACTAATTAACTGCAAAACTTGAAAAACTTTACGAAACTTAAGAACTGACTTAAAAAACGAGATTCGGTATTAAAAATGTTAAAAATTAGTCGAAATTAACTATTTTTTAGAACTTTTTTCATTATCTCTAAAACCTTTGAACAAGAGTTTGTGAATCACTTTTGACATCAAAGAGAGAGTAAGGAAGAGAGTAGGAGAGAGAGAGAGAGTAAGGAAGAGAGTAGGAGAGAGAGAGAGTAAGAGAGAGAGAGCAAGAGAGAGAGAGAGAGAGAGAGCCGGAGAGAGAGAACAGGGGAGAGAGAGGGAGAGACGAGATAGAGACAAATGTTTATATGGCCTCTGGTCTTGAAAACTAAAAATCGTTTTTTATTTTTATAATTTTTTAGACATTAGATCCACTAATTAAGGAGTCTTTGAGTCAATGAATTATAGAGCTATGAAAGTATATGTGAATCAAAAATAAAAACCAAAGCAAAGCAACAAAAATATTTAAAAATTTTAAAAACAATTTTAATAATCGGAAATAAGAGTCAACGATATGACAGTCAGACTCAGCACAACTGACTGCAAGTCCGTCGCTATTAGTAAATAAATTCTAAATTAGACGTAAATAATATCTCAATTAAGTCATTATTAAATAAAAATATTGCGAAATATTGCGAAATATTTTCAAACTTTTGCTATTCATTAAAAAATGCGTTTTTTATCATTCATTCGAGTTATTCATTTAATTGTTAAATAAGAGAAATAGAAATAAAATAAAAAATTCAATTACCTGTCAGTCAGTCGTCGTTTGATATCTTGATTGTGAATTCAATTATAGTACTGTATATAACACAACACATCCACACAAATAGTTCTTTTTGGAAAAGTCTTCAGTTGTGCCACTTATGATGCGATGAATCTTTCGATCGAAGATAAGTCAATGTTAGGTCTGTTTAAACACAATAAACAGTTTTTTGAAGTTCAAGTTTAAGAGTTTTTTATTTATATAAATAAATAAATATTAAATTTGAGATAAAATGCCGCAAAAGCTTGAGATGAGTTTTACGATTATTATTATAAACTGAAATTGTTTGCACTTTTCGAGTGTCGATAGGGTTCTTGAAATACACAAAAAAGTTAAACTAAATTATTAAACATCAGATGTTTGGCAAATATTTTTAAATTGTTTTTTCGGTCAATTTTAAGCTGAAAATAGAAATTTAGGCAAAAATTAAAATATTTTTAATTGAGAAAAAATGCGAAAAAATGTTTAGAGTTATCATAAATAAGTTTCTCGTCGTTAACAACAAAATTAACTTTTGCTATGACTTCCACTCGTTTTTACAGACATACAGTATTAATGGTTTTGTGTGATTGCGAGGCTTAAGAGCACAGATGCTGTGTATGTGCGCTGCGAGTGATGCGATCTGTGCCTGTGTTAGCTCACTCTCCCTCACTCTATCAGCTCCGGGTGCTGTGTCTGTGTTCTGCGCTCTGCTGGTGCGGAGTTTGCGCTTTTAATATCCGATTCGCAGTGAGAGTAGAAAACAGACATAATTTTGTCGAAAGTGAGTGATAGAGAAGAATCGCCGAAAGGCTAAACATATACAGAGTTTTTGGTTTTGGGTTTTCGGAGTCAGAGATCGAGCGGAGGAATAGTCGACAATAACTCTGTATTAGATATTTAAGAGGGTTTTAGAGACTTTCGGTTCGATTAACTCAACCGTAAATCGAGAGCTAAATCCCAACAAATTTTTCATTTAATATCATTTCTTACTTTCGGCGCAATTATTATTATTTGATTATTTCATTTTCGCGAAATTAAATATATTTTACGAAAAACGTTTTACATTAAAATTGAGTAAAAAGTTTTGCTTTAAATCGGAAAATAAATTGGTATTCGCTTTGAATATAATTTGTTTGAAATAATCATTATATTTCACTAGAGATTAGATTCCAAGCGAATTAAGCGCTCTTTTCAAGTCTTAATGATATTTATCTTAATTATGAGTTTTATGTAATATTAGCGAAAAATTTTTAGTTTAAAAATTTCAATACATTTCGCTATAAATAGGTTAAACGTAAGCTAAATATTAAAAGAGTTATTAAATTATTTAAGACATAAATAGATTAAAGTCGTTCGAGTAGTTGTAGTTTTATTATTTGACTTTTAATATTCCGAAAGTTATGCTAAAAATTCAAATAAAACTGAAAAATTCGAAGCATATGAACAGAAATGCAAATAAAATGGTAATTAAATATTAAAATATACTTTTCCGCCGAATTTTGAAAGGAATTAAAAAAATTAGAAGAATATTCTAATCGATTAGAGCCTAAAAGCATTTTCATATACACTCAGCACTACTACACTCATCTAATTAAACATATTTTTACTGTTTCTCTAAATACACTTCTCTATCGTCGGTGAGAATCATAGGTCAGAAAACTTGGCCTAACTTTTGACAACAAAATTATTTTTGGAAAAATACTCATTAATGAAAAATCCGAAAAACAAATTTGTAGTTAAAACGAGAAAAATATTATAATTATATTCTCGACACTAAAGAATTGTTTCCATTCATTAATATATATTTTCATTAATAAAAGCAAAACTTTTGTAATTCAAGTGATAATGCATTGAAAACTAAAAACAAAAAGAACTGAAGTATAACTACAAACAATACAATTGAATAAATATGTAATTTGGAGCCACTGTTGGAGAGATAGAAACGAGAGATATCTGTTTGAATGTAGAGAACTCGGGATATATATGATATATAATTAAAGGCCTCTCAAGAGTGTGAATCAAGTCATGCAATGCAAATAAATACTGAATAAAACTCTCACTACTTATACGGTACTGGCAGTACTTGCATATAGTACTGGAGCCGAAAACAGTAGTTCTTTAAATGCATTATCATTTCGATTCGTATATATCATACGAGATATTAAATGTGGAAATACAGGCATCTGTTTAATGGCCTAAATGGCAGGAATGGCAGGAAAGTGAGAAAAGTGTGTATAAAGTATAAGTGAAGACAACGAGTGAAGAGCTGAGGAGTGAGGAAGAGCTGACACAACAAACATTTCGTATGTGTTTGAAGTTGTTTCGGTCAATACATTCGCGGCGTTTCGGTTATAAAACTATCGGTAAATGTATTTTTCTGTCGCTCTTTCGCTCTGTATATGATAGTAGAGCTCAAAAGCAAATAATCACAGATTTCGGCTCATTTTCCTCATTCTCTTTGCCCTATCCGTGCCTCTCCTAAGTTCTCTTAACTAAATAAACAAATATTGAGAAAAACAAGATTTTCGCACAAATCTATCCATCTCTGCAACAATTTCTTTTTTCGAGAGTGAAATTAGACTTATTTTTTCACTTAAACACTACAACAAACACAATGTGTGCCTCAGTTTCGAGTTTATTTCAACTTTATATTTATGTTTTGCTTAAATTTGATAAATACTTGAAAAATAAGCTCAAAAAAAAGATAGTAATCGATAGAAAACTTTTAGAAATAATTGTTTTATTTCTAATTGTATTTTTAAAAATAAAATTTTAAAACAAAACTTTGCTTGGATAAACAAATTGCTATTTTAGACTAATTGCAAAATCATATTTACAAAACAATTTGTGTTTTGTTGACAGCATTTGTTAAGTCTAAACACAAACAAAACAATTTGACTATTATTTGCAAACAATAAAAATCCCTAAATATCTTAAAAGACATGTTATTAAACATCGCTAAACACCAGAAGATTAGTTCATATTTAGTGTTCATTAAAGAAAATGTCAATCATTTCAATCATTAGTTGTACTCAAAGTAATAAAGAGAAAGCGATATAAGGAAGGCATGAATGACATGACATTAACTATTAAGTCGTTTAAACAGCATTCCTCACCAGTGATGGTTCGATAGAAGACATGCGATTCATATTTCCAATTCTGTTCAGAAGTTTTTCCATACAATCCATACAAATAGATGTAAAGAGGATGAGAGGAGAGTAAAGAATATGTAATGGATTCGCAAAAAATGTTTTGTAAGCATTTGGAGCAAAAAGATGTGCAAAAAATTGTTCGGATCCTCTCCTGATTCCACTCATCTCTTTTAGATGTCTTTGTGGTGACCCTTAACTCACTCATCAATTGCTTATGTAATGTCTATTTCCAATGTCTGTAATAAATTCCATATGTATTTAGAGTCAGTTCGCAGGCCTTCCAAATACAAGTGCTAAGAATGTCTGTCTGTTTAGTGGATGTGATGTCATGTCTTCGGTATTGAATTTATGGCTAAGTTTTCATGTTTTCTGTTGTGTTGATGGAAATGCCCTTTCATTCAACAATTCGAATGATTATTATTTGAATTTTCAATTCTATTATATTTATTATTTCTATTCTTTATTCTAAACTTTATTTCGAGAAAACTGACGATTATTTTACAGCAAAATAAGTGAAAAATGAATTTCTTCTGATATAATAGTTATGAGAAGATAAGGCAAAGACTTTTTCCCTTCACTTAAAATATTAAAGTTTTCATTCAATTAAATTGTTTTCTTATTTCTTAGAAACGAAATAAAGTTTTTTCTTGAAAATAATTTTCGATAATTTGATGAAAGCTATTAATTTAAGCGACAATTTTAGATAAACTTTTTAAACTTTAAAAGACACCAAAACTCTCTTTGGATTTGTGTTTAAAATACTCTATAATTATAATGATTTATATTCTATTTATTATAAATCATTTTCATATTTGGATTTATCTTTTGGGGAGAGGGAGGGAGGGAGAGAGAGAGCAGGAGAGAGAGCAAGAGAGAGAGAGAGAGAGAGAGAGAGAGAGAGAGAGAGAGAGAGAGAGAGAGCAGAAGAGAGACCCAGACATACATTTATAGCAAAAGAAGCAAAAAGAAAGTCAGACAAACATCACTAAAAACGGAAATCCTTGGAAACTAAAAATAAATAAAATTATATAATAAACCAAAAAAAGGTATTTTAAAAAATACTTTTCTGTGGAAACATTTTTTTAGCCAAAGAATAACATTTACAAAAAAAATTTCTAATAGTTATTGATCGCTAATAATTGCATATCTATTGCAAGAAATAAAAACTATTATTAAGTGATACACATATTTGGTGCAGAAATTTCCGAGAAATCTATTGTCTATAAAATATTTTTGTGGTCACAACCCATATATAAAATATTTTTGCAAAAATTTTAATATCGAGTAAATACTGAAATCAATTTTATTATTTATGGCATAGATATTAAAGTGACTAGATAAAAAAAAGAGCATAGAATATAAAAATAAAATACTATACTATTAAATAGCAATTTTCGTAAAATCATTAATAAAAAATATCCAAAAAACTTCTTCTAAAGCAAAAACAAAACCAAAACCAAACGAATGGTTCGAATTCATATAATAAGCCCTAAAATGCTAACATAACAACATAATTGATATGTTTGTCGGAGAGAAAGCCCTTAAAACACCAGATTTTTCTACACATTTACAGCCATTATATCCAAAGACCAACACAAACAGTAATTTTCGTTTAAAAGCGATTTATATGAGAAAAAATTATTTAGTAAAACGACTGATAATTAGGGGAAGCGTTCAAAATGTTAAACACATATTACCATTCGTATAGTCTTATAGTCGACTCGCGAGTCCAGTCATAAGCCTTTAACAAATATTTTTTGAAAATATGTACCGAAAACACTATTATTATAGTATTTATCTTCGACTCTCTCACCGACTGCCTGTCCTCTTACGGCAGAGCCTTTAAAAAGCATTGAATCATTCATCCCAGTGCTAGCCTAGTACTAGCCCAGTGCTATCTCAGCTATAATATCACAATTCAATAATTCATTTATTACATATTTCTTAAGCAGAAACGGCTCTTCAAATGTAAATTAAATGCTGTTTATCGCTAAAAGCGTGTATTCATTATGCTCTGGAGGGCTGGGATGAGCGCTATCTCTCTCTGCGTCTTGAAATAATGGGCACAGAAATCGTGATCATATTTGTGTGTAATTTTGCACTTAAAATGAATTTTGATTCGTTTTTTGTTTGAACTTCAAATAGTATTTATATCTGTTTTTTGTTTCGTAGATCTGCTTCTCTTTTGTTCCTATTGTCGAAATAGCCTTTCGGCTAAAAACCCATTAATAGCTATTTCTCAACGATTCTGATAATCAATTCGATTTAAAAATCAATTTTTCGTTTAATTTGCATTGAATTTCCAGTTAACAGATATATAAATGATTATTTCCCCCGGAATTTATTCATCTTGTTAAATTGTTTCGAGATTTTAAGCGAACGACTGTTTAGTAATAAATTGCTATTTTTGTTGCATTCAAATGCTTTTTAGTTTTTCTTTTTCTTAATGGACTCTAATGTCTACTACTGTTGAATATTTCAATATTTATCCATAAAATTAATTGAGTCTCAAATGAATGATAAAATGCGAGAACAAGTAGAAAAATAAGTGTTTAATGTCTGCATAATATAAATTGTTTTTTATATGAATGTAATAAAAATCAATATTTAAATTATTTGTCTTTTGAGTTATTTTTCTTTTTCTCACTCTATCGGCAGCTCTTAAGCAAACTTTTGATTCAATTAAATATAAATTATGTTTTATAGGTTTATATCTATTTAAGCGAAATCCATTTTCAGCGAAACCATATTTAGTGAAATTCAATTATAGCGTTTGCTTTAATAATGAATGCATTTTCAGCTTATACATTTTGAGTAAACGTATAAATTGTACATGTTATTTTTTTAATGCAATATTAACCCTTTTATAAATAAAAAATTTGCTAATAAATAATGCATTAAACTTATAAAGTAAATTGTTCGTTTAAAAACTAACTGAATTCAAAAATTTTATTACAATTGAAGGTAAACTTTTGTTTTTGTTGTGATATACTATACATTTATTGGTTTTTTACAAAAATTAATTATATTGTTTAAATTTTTCGTTCAAAACGCATATGCTTTTAAAGAATTCTCTGTTTTTTCATATTTATTAAAAGTTCTTTTTAATTCAATTATAAATGACTAGATTAAAATACATTTCGCTTTATTCGATACAGACCGCTTGATACGGAAATTGAAGTTTAGATAAACACAAATAAGTTTTTAATTATTATCTTACTCCACTTCCGATGAGGATATAAATTAGGTATTAAAAAGTTGCAACAAAATTGTGCCAAAAATATATGAATTATTTACAAATGCTCATAATCTAAGGGGATATAAATAAAAACTACAATGCTCTTAAATAAGTCGTATTGTATCATCTATTTTGCTTAGCATTAGTATATAGCAAAACGTGAAATTATGTGAATATATAATAGAAACTTCAAATCAAGGCTATGCTTAATAACTAATACAATAAAACTTATTTAAAAGCAAATAAGTTTTTAATTATATTTCCTCAAATTATGGACATTTGGAAATAATTTTTTTTATTAACATGATTCACATGTTTTTGACACAATTTTGGCGCAAATAACTTCTCAATACCTAATTTACATTCCTATTGAAAGGGGATTTAATAACATTTAAAGATAAAAAAACAAATAAAAACTTTTCATACCTTATATGAGCGGAAAATGAATGAAAAATCTCATCAGAATTTCAATTCAATTAAAAATTATAATTTTTTTTAAAAAGAATATTGATTTAAATTTTATTAATTAATTTTTATAATTAATTAAAACGAATGTATGTATAAATAAATTAAACACAAAACAAGTTAAGCAAGTGTAGAATTCAAATAAATTATTCAATAATGGTTTCAAAAATATTATTTACAACAGAATTCATTCCAAAAGCTTTTAATTATGAAAATTTCATTCAAGAAAATTCATTAAAAATTTCATAATTTGTTTCTAAGGCTAAGTCCTTACGAGAAGAAGAAATAACTCGAATTAAAATCTTAATTATATTTATATTAAAGAGGTTTTACAATCAACGGAACAGAAAATTATTATTTAAATCAAAAGGCGTTTCAATTAAAAGAAACGTTTTATTAAAGTTATTACACATTTAGACAATAGACTCTTCTATAGTCCGAAAACTCCCAAATCTTAAACTTAATTCATTTAAATCAAAAGATTTTTGTCAACAAATTTAAACCAACTATTGGTTACAGACCTTAAATGGAGTGCTTTTTTACGCCGATATTAGAAAATCTACACATTTTTGTGCTTCGGAACACATTTTTCGGTTTAGAAAAGGGAATGGGAGAGCGAGATAGAGGGAGATGGTTTAAATTATAGTCTTTATTTTGGAGCAGGCGGCTAAAAATTGTAGACTTTTTAACTGCAAAATATATATATTATCATTTTAATATATTTTTTTCGGGTGTTGTGTACTGTACTGTAAAAACACACATATCTGTGCCACTAATGCCACTAAAACGCATTAAACAGGAATTGTTAAACTAATCGGCGAATAGATAGCAAAATAGATTTTTACTGACACTAAGATATTTCACACAAAAAGCGTATTTTCAGTCTTAAAACCAGTGAAACGCTAAATATTTTGTCCAAAAGAAAAACTTAAAAAGTGCTTAAAAATTATGAAGACAACATTTCTAACAAAATAACTAAAATGTGAAATACCGTTCGCATAAAGACCGTTCGCACATTCATAAAGTTATAAAATATAAAAATTGTTTATTTTTTAACCAAAAGTTTATAAATAGAAAAATAGAAGACATAAGTTATAGACTTTCTATGTGTATATGCGACACAATTTCCTCTCTTATGTAATACAAATATTTTTTGGCCATAAATTCAATCGAAAGGATAGGTATAAATCATTATTTGTGTTCTCATCACAACTCTTACGTACATAAACATCGAACCGGCAAAATGTACCCGTGCTTTACTGTCTAAATCAGAAACTGCCAAGCAAATATTTATCACCATATGAATAAAAATAAACAAACAAAAAAACAAATACACATTTAGTATGATATAAATGTTGTTCAAAATTAATTATATATTATTTATTATCCAAAAATATTAATTTTTTGCTAAACAAAACACATTCTAACGTACAGTATATCTACGTTTGGTATAAAACAATTTTTATTAATATATAAAATATTTTTTATTGATTTACTATTTTTTTTTTTGTAAACGTTTTACTTTTAATATTAGTTTAGATTTTGTAAATATTTTGTCTAAAATATAATTTATATGTTTACTAAAAATATAGATTTTTAGCATAAGATGATTAACTGTATATTTGTTTTGTTGTTATTATTTTTTCTATTTAGATATACTGTACATTACAAATATTAAAAGAAAAAATCATTTGTTATTTAAGCGTGAAAATTTTATTATTAATTATAGACATGAATAATGACATTATTTTCCGCACAAATACAATTTGGGCCAAATTTTTGGATTATTTATCAAATAAAATGACTATTTTTCGGCTATAAAATTGTTTAAAACTATTTTTAATTTAAAAAATAGTATTAATAAAATCAAATATAGAAAAAAGTAAAAAAGATAAAAATATCCATTTAATCAGAATTTGAAAAATTTAATCAAATAAATAACAATAAAAAAGAATTTATTAAATGATTAAAAAGTTTAAGCAATAGTTAACAGAATTTGATTTGAATGACAAACTGAGAATTAGAATCGATGTACCGGACAATCACTAATGGAATATATATTACTAAACAAATTGAGTGATCAATGGAATCGAAGTTCACATTCAGTGCATTAGTTTGGGTTTATATGAGAGAAAGAGTAGGTTTTTGTGTTCACTATTAGACATTGATTCAGACAATTACGGAATGGGTTTTTGAAAAGTATGTTCCGATGCGTCCATTTGGAGAGTGTGTGGCAGAGCTCAGATTCAGGTTTTTATGAACACCATTTGCAACCAGACGTCAGATACTTCGCCCAACGGTTCAGACAACAGACTGTGCGGTCTATTAATCGGTTTACTCTTTTGAGGCCCACTTAGAGTAGAGATAACTTATATTTCACATTAAAACCCGAATCAATAGAGAAGAGACCCAATTGTGAAACATATGCTATACTTCCCATCAAAATGTGCGTCTATTCGGGAAATTAGGTTTTGACTAAAAATATTTGAATGTATTAACTGATTAACCAATTTTCACAATTAGATGAATTGAATTACGACTTTATTTGTGCGATGAGAACCCGAACAAGTTTTAACATGTATTTCAATGATAAAAATTAATGTAATTTTTTTTTCAGTTGAGAAATCAGATATAAATTTTTCGAAAACGAAAACTTTTAATTGAATTAAAACTATTTCTAATCTTAGTTTTCACTTTCATTAACGGAAAGATTTTCTCATAATTAACACAAAATAAAACTTATAATTAGTTTTTTTGATAACTGATAATAAATCTAATTTAATTAATTATTTTTTAAAATACTAACAGGATAGTTTAAAACTAAATAATTTAATTAAATGACAAAAAGCGCATTATATTCAATATTATATAACATTAATAAAACAGATTTCAAATGTAATCCAATTAAGAAATTTTTAGAAAAAACATCAATTCGGAGAAAAAAAATAATAAAACGAAATATTGTATTGAAAAAAGAGACTAAATAATGAAAAAATTGACTAAAATTATGAATTGAAGCAGAAATCCAATACAGAGACCGATCGGAGTGATTGAGAGCGAAGAGGATCAGTAGAAAAGGTTCATTAGTTTTAGTACCAAATTCTGACAATTCATTAGAAGCAATACAGAAAAAATTTTATGTCCATTGAAATGGAAAAAATCCATTCATTGAGTCCTTCTTTTTTGGGGGGACCTCATGCCGGGCCAGCTCAACCATTTTAGGAGATGGACCAGAACTAGATTACTAATTGATCATTAGTATCGGGGCTTATATTCCGACTCTACTTATGTTAACTGTTAGACGTCGGCCGCGGCATAAGACTAACCGGACATTACATATACAGACTTTTCCTTCGATTGCAATAATAAGTTTTGAAATTTTTGCTCAAAAACGAGACTCAATTTATGCGTAAAAATCGGTAGCAATTGCTTTGTTTGTGTCTCTATTAATGTGATTGCTATTCACAAAATGCGATCGAAATTTACATAATAACTAAAACAACAATTAGAGCCAACAGTCTCTAAGACTCGTGTCTATAGTTCAGTAGTAATTCATTGAAAATAAACGTCTGAATGAATGAATTGAAAGCAACAGAAAATTTGCTTAAATGTTGGCAAACGTTTGCAAATTATTTTCTGGCGAAGAGAGCGAACGATAGGGAAAACCATAACAATAAAAATTTATTGCTTGGAATTAAGTATAAAATATACCGTATATTAAGTTTTTGGTCAAATTGTTTGTTATATTCTTTATCCGAACTCTACGGTTGATACGAACCAAAAAATATATTCTGTTTTATCCGAAATTATGTGTCGTTTTTGGTTTGAGAAAATGTCAGACAATTTAATGCAATTTTCAAAACCCATTAAAGAGAATAATTTAATGCATTTAAACACTATTTTTGATAATCAAAGCGCGAATGAAAGTAACGAAAAATATATGAAAACTTTTTTTTTGTTTAAATTTGTTGTTTGAGTTCAAATTTTTCTATCAAATGGAGTGCAGATTTAGCATTGGATTAATCTTTTCCTTATTTTATTATAAAGCTATAAATTTTTTTTACGACAAACTAAACAAAAATTCTTTTAATTCTATCATTTTGAGGGCAAATGGTTTTAAAAATTTAATTTTGAACTTAAATTCACAATAAATTCAAACTATTTAAAATTTATCTGAGAATAAAATAAATTACAAAATTTGGTTTATTTTATGTATTATTAAATAAGAATTAATAAAATATTTTATATAAATTACAAGAGATGTGATAAATGAGATAATATTTAAACAATAAATAACAGAATAAACACAAAAATCACATTAAAATCATTTGACATTTGGATTAATTTTTCTAATAAAGAAAAGGCAAGCACATTTAGAGACAAAAAATCAATAAAAATTCTTTTGGGTCAATACATAACATTTTTTGACATATTTTCTGTTATTGTTTTTACTGACTGTCTCTTTATTTTGTGGTTTTTCTATTTGTGCGGTATTTGCAACTAAAGTGTATATAAAATATATAAAACAAAAACAAAAATATGATTTATTAGTAAACGAATTATAACTTTTATTTTTGTCGGGCATTCGGGAGCACCGGGTGTTCAGCACCACTGAGAAGAGTCTGAGATTTTGAATGACATTCACTGAGAGTCAGAATATTCTTAATGTGTTTCACTGTTTGTCATATGACAGACACATAAGTATTTGTCATAAAATATACTTTAATTATATTTTTCTTTAAACTCAAACACAAAATCACATAAAATGACAAAAAAATTTTGACAAAAAAACCATAACTTATTCATATGTTTCCAAAAATATTAATAATTCAATTATAATAACAACAAAAATTGAAAAATAAACTAAAATTTTTGAACATTTAGTAAGAAAAATAGGACATTAAATATATTTAGATTGAAATTAATGTCAAAAACAAATTATGAATCAATTAAAGAATTGAACTCTGATTTTAAGGAACTTCAAACATAAAGAATAAGAAATGGTTTAGCTATTAATGGTTTGGATAAAACAAATTGCACTTAAAAAGTCCGGATTTAGGAAATAAGTCGAAAACCTCTTATGAATCAATCAGTACATTAAAGCCTATTCAGACCAAAACGGGATTAAAGTTTTTTTTTCTCAAAAGATTATTCAATTTATAGTTTCTTTTTTAGACTTAAATCCAAAAAAAACACATATTAACTGAATTAATATATTTATATATAAAATAATAAATAAGTCTTACAGACAAATCAGTTTTGGAAAAAAAGCTAAAAATTAAAAACAAAATAAAATAAAATATAAAAAATACAAAACTAAGTAAACATTTCTAATATAAAAAACAAATTATTCATTACAACAGAAGAAGAAGAAAAAATTAAAATTAATTCAACTGTTGTTTCCGTAAAAAAATAAATAAAAAACAAAAAAATGCGTAATCCTAGTCACGACACCGGGAGGAGCGGCTAATCGGCCGGTGCCACAGATAACAGAATCTAAACATAAAAATCGGTATTTAAGACGAAGAATACAAATGTCAAACACATAGTGCAAAAAGAAGTGAACAAAAAATAATGTATAAAATATTCATATAATCACATCTGTCATACATAGTCTAACAGCACCGCAAGAAATAAATAAAAACTAAATGCACGGCATATAAGCGCTTTGCCGATGAACAGGTGCCAAATGTCGATCTGTATGTGTCTCCTCTCGCACAGGCCCTCTAAAAAACAACTAATTATTCCTCTATTCCTCTAACAAATAATATCCTGATTTTGATTTTGTTCGGCCATTAAATTAACATAATATTCATGAGTGTTGTGTTCATTGACTATCACATCCATTGCTGTCTCTCTTATAATGTTGTAATTCGCGAAAATCATAAGAAATTAGAGCTTTGTTTTTGACGTACACTTTAGGCTTAGGTATGAAATGTTATTTTTTTTACTTCTCTTAGTTTATAGTTAATGAGATCTGAGCTCATCATCCGGTCGTTAGAGGAATTGGTGGTTAGAGTCGCCAAACACACTGTTATTATTTGTGCACAACTATAGTCTAATAACAAGTAGAGCTAATACTATAAGTAAATGATATCTAAACTTAAATATTATAATAAGACTTCAATCATATAATAAAATAATTTGCATAAAATGCAGGAAAATATAAATCATTGAAAACAATTTTGACAACTATTGACTTGAAGTGATTTTCTGATACTTGAAAACAAAAATTAAAAAACTTTTAAAAATATTTACACAAATTTAAATTTAAATAAAAGATGACATGTTTAGATTTTTAAGAAAAATGTTTGTATTTTATGTTTTTGTAATTTTATGTAATTTTACATAATATACCTGTGCAGATTTATTTTAAAAATTTAACTTGTTTTTATTTTTATTTTTACGTATATGAACAGAAAATATTTTACACATAATATATAAATATAATAAATTGCAAAAATTATTCAACATGCTATGTAACTTTTCTAAAAATAAGTAATTCATCAAAATTTTAATGCTAATTAAAAAAATTATTAAATGCGATCTGGGAAGTTATTTTAGCTAGCTGCTAATGACCAAACTCCCAAATACACATCTGGTTCTACGCATTAGATAATTGAAATCTTAGATTTAAAAAACTATTTATAAAATAAAATATGAATTATCACAGACAGAGGTATTTAGAAATCAAAATTAGTTAAGTTCTTAACACGAATGGCAACTAATTTACAGTTTTTAAATCACTAATAATTTTTAGCCAAAAATCATATTTATGTTAAGATTAGAAGAATCAGACTTTTAGAGAGTGAGAGAAACGTCAGAAAAAATATATATGAATTCCTGTATTGAAAAATGTTTGCAGCACTGGGAGAGACGCAGATAGACATAGCATAACATTCTTACTGTCATATCGTTTCAATCAAACAGATTTACGACGACTTTTCACGTTATAATCCCACCCGATGTGCACCCATTCCAACATTTGGCCACTTTTTCTCGACGTAATTATAAATCACTTTAAATTAAATGGAAATATATTTTTCAGATCTTCAGAAGTCTATTAGAAAAACAACTTCTCTTAAGACAAAGAAAATACGTTTTTCTAAAAACCTTGAAATTATTTAATAGTTATTCAATAAAAATAAAAAACTTAACAAAATGCCAGTTATTTGGGGCTTAGACTGTAGTTCAATATAAGATCGAAAAATATTTTTCTCAATTGAATCTTCACATCATATCAATGGTGTAAAAGATATTTATTTAATCTGGAACATAGAGTGAATAGCACCCGGCAATTGGCACCGATATGATTGATAAAGCTATTCATTTCATTTAATTTTATTTATATAAAAATTTTTTGTTTTGTTCGGTATCTGAAGAATCAATTATGCGAATAGAGATATGCCTTATATATAAACTCAGCTCTGATTATATCAAATGCATAAACACTTTTTTCGAATCTAATCAATCGATTCAAATGCAAGAATTTTTTTTCCTCTAATGCCATAAAATAAATAATTAAAATTACTTTAAACAGAAATTTGTCATAAATTTCCCGGTCTTTACATTAGAATAATCAGAACTCATCTGAAAATTCAAATTTTATAGCTTTGGCGACCTTTTCATGAGTTCCTGTTCGGAGATATAAAATTTAAAACGAAATAAAACTAAAAACAAAAAATTCCGACTAATCTATGAATTACTAATTAATCTCTCTATGAATGAAAAGTTTTATTTATTTAAACAATTCGTATCGAGAATAGGGTTTAAAAGTTATTTTTTCCTAAAACAGTAAAAACAGATTTTTTTCTTCTTTAGATTGACTGATGAGTTGAATAAATAGTATTAAATAAATATAAATTAAAACAAAAAAATTTTGAATTATTTTCAGTATTGTATAGCAGTCTCACGAAACTAATGAATAATTTATAGAATAATGGCTTAAATTGAAAAATCTATATAAAAAATCTTGTAATGAAATCTCAATGAATGCAATTATACACGAATTCATATAAATAAATACGAGATATAAAAAACATAGTCAGAGATATAAAACAAATAAAATATAAATTATACCTGCATATTTTATTTTTACAACTACTGGCTATAATATATCATTGGCTGCATATGATATTCAGTTTTAATTTTAATAATATTTGTCTGCAATCAAGTTGTTATCAATTTATGCGATGTTTACAATAATATTATTGTAATAAAAACTTTTATATTTGTTAAGTATTAAATTCTGAAGTGAGTTATAAAAACTTAACTACCTCGTATTTATCTAAATATTTTCTCTGTCAGTAATAACATTTAGTTAATAATTTTATTCAAATAAGAACTTGTTTATCAAATTTACTATATTTGGCTAAATTTATGAATTTTTCTTGTTAAATCATTTTGAAATTATATATTTTGTAGTTTATATTTAAAATACATTAAAAGTTATTATATTTACATATTAATAATTTACTTACAAAAGCTTCCAATTATATTAATAAATTATTAAAAACTATATAGCAAATAAAATAATAAGTTAATTAATTAATTAAATCTGCCAATTAATAGTTCAAAGCTAAAATTAACTGAAAAAACAAATAACAACTAAAATAATAATTTTTTTAATTAAAATGTAGAAATTTTGAGTAGAATTTGCAATAAAACTAACATATGAAACCAAATAATCGGCAGTTTGTCCATGTGTAACTCTGCGTTAATTAATTTTCTGTTGAAAAAACCCTTTTCACAGACACCGTCTCATCGAAGGTATGTCTACTCCACCCTTTCACAGCAATTAGCTATGTTAATTAGAAGCAAGTTGAAATAAGTTTAATAAATTAAATATTGAAGCAATAGACTCATTAAACCAAAATTGCAGCCGAAATGTTGATAACTTCATATTTGAGTCTGGCACATATTTTCAAAAATTAAACTCAACTGAAATGTTTTCTAATTGTGTTGAAATGTAGTCAATGCTCATCAGAAGCAAAATATTAAGTAATGGATTGAAATAAAAATTTAAGCAATTTTTTGATAACAAATTCGTTTGTAGTCATTGCAAAAATGCCGATAAACTTATTTTTATGAATAAACTATTTAATGCATAACTTGAAAGCAAAGGCATTTCAATTAAGAGCCAAATTGAACGCCAAATAAATTAGAGTAAAAAAAGTTGAAAAATTGATACTCAATGAGCACATGTATTCGGACAGACAGACAGACGAAGAGGAGGAATAGCAGAGCAATCGGTTAGTTTTGTGCTGTCAGAGGAAATTATCGCCAATAATGTCAACTCAAATATTTTTCATATGTATATCGAGAGCCCAAACACATGCAAAATAGCAGCTAAAGAGCCGTCGGCTCATATAAACCGAAATTCTATAAATAATTTGATTCTCAATCTAACCTTTCATATATATTTAGACACTTAGTGACTGAGCCTTCTACCAGTCCTCTTCTGCCAGTCCTCTTTCCCTCTACTCGAGAGATGATCACTAGTTATATGTCATTTCATTTACATAAAGAGGTTCTGACTCTCCATTGCAATGCATTTGAATAAATGAATTGATAAATATATTGCGCGAAATATATGCAATAAAAAAATTGCAATAACTAGTAGTTATATAACAACTTATTGCCTGAACAGCACCAGAACTAACGTCTGATATATCTCTCTTTGCAATTCAGTTTCTGAAGATTGCATTTCCATAAAACAAAAGTTAAGTTATATATAGAGAAGAGACTGGAAAACAAAAATATTTCATTTGATATATAATGCCTAACAGTATTGCCTGTAAGCGAAGGCCTAGTATTCCGAATCCTCTCTTTCCTCCCGAAGCAAGATTTGAATTGAGAGCAAAAAAAATAATAATAAAAAATAAGAGAAATTAGATTTACTGAACGAAGAGTAAATCAGACGGAGAAGTAGTCAGACAACAGACACTCGGAATATATTTACAACTAATTTGAATATAGCCTTAGAATTGATGCATAAGTTCTTATTTTCAATAAAAAAAATATTGAAAAATATCGCTAAGAATTCAGTTACGAATTAACTCTGGAGGGAAATTATATGATTACTAACTGGGCGCACAGCCAGGCCCAAGATGTGCCAGGGCAATTGATGCTCAAAATGCAAATTTATGTTAATAAAAGGTTATGAAAATTATTGGAAGAATTTTTACGTTTTTATATACAATGATATTAGATGTGGGGAAAGAAATATTCACTTCGAAAGTCATTTCATATTCACTACTTCACTGATAATCTATTTTTTCCGTTTGTTAGACATTGAAACTGTTTATTAATATTTTATTATTTTTTAGTTAATCTTTTTATTTATTCAAATCTAATGGTTATTATTCGTAATATTTAGGCAACAGAATCACAATATTTTCTTTTTGTTGCATGTATAATTTTAATAATCAATTAATTTCTGACGCTTCTCGCTAGCTTATTTTTGTTCGAGTGTTTGTAAAAATTATTATTAGTTTAAATATTTTGCTTTTTTTTATTGTTCTAATCCAATGAGAGCTCAATCAGAATAAAATTTTTTGAATATATTTACATAGAATATGAATTATGGCTCTAATTGTTATTAAAACTTTTCCACTCAATATATAATTTGAATATAAAATTTTTACACTTATTCTGCGCCATAACTAATGCCAAAACTATTTCGTAAATAATTATAAGAAACAGATGGAAGTCATAGAAAAATAATAAACTTTTTTAAAATGCAATTTTCAATAATAACTTACTTTTTGTGTTTTGAGTGATGTCTCGAAAAAAAATCGCTTTAGTTTTGATCGAAAAACGCAAAAAATTCAATTCTGAAAAATATATAAAAATAAAAACATTAATAAAAAAATTTGAAATTTCATTCAATAAGAACTAAAACGAGTTAATTGAAATTGATTTTTTAATAAAAATCATTTTTAACAAGTAACAAAGTCACTTTAATTATATTAATGTAAAAATTAATAATTTAAAAATTTTAACTTGAATGATTTACATTATGCTATTCAAAACTATCCATTAAAATGAATCAAAAGCTCACTTTTTGATCTACATCTGAAAAATTAGCCATAGATTAAAGTCAAGGATTACTTTGAAAAAAGACACAATTATTCACAATTGAAGTGTTTTATAGATATTATTATTAATATTTTGAATAAAGTCGATTGTTTGAACAAATGATTTTAACAGGTTTTTTAAATAAAAGCTAATTAGAATCAAAAGTTTCCTTAATAGTCAATAATTCTGATTATTAAACATAATCTCTAATAACGTTCTTTTGAATTGAAAATGCATTCAAATCAAAGCAATTGAAAAGAAATGCAATAAAAACGTAGAAATTAGTTCAAACCATAGAGTGGAGAGAAAAGTGGAACTAATTTTAATTAATTAGCAAGACATTAATCAGAAATGATAAAAGATTGATTGCATTTATTCAATACATTTGTAGATCTATCGGTTCTATACAAATAATCACACATTTGTTACGCGAATAACGTATTAGAGAAGGAGTGAGAAAAATAGATTTAATGTTTGTCCGTCTGCTCAGTACTATTGGCCACAAACACACAAAACCGAGAAAACACGGAAATTACAGACAATTAATAAGAGATCTCTTTCTGACAACCATTAGATCGACACAAACAGCGCGAGAGTGAACGCCGACTGTTCAGACACTTTGTATTGCGATTTGTTAACAATCCCGAAAAATATGGCTAAATATCATTGATATAAAAGAGTGAAACGTGTGTTTAAATGTGTTGGATTAGTCCAAAAGCTAAAGGAGCAAGGTGATACTCGGTTGGGAACGAGTTGGCGGATCAGACACTCTAATGGCTTTCCTATTTGGAAGGGTTTGAATGACTTTTTCGCAGATATACTGCAAGTCGTTTCCACACTCTTAGCGATCAATAATAATCGCAAATCAATTACTCAATGACCCAAAACGGGAAGACTGACCGACTGGCCATAAGTCAGCCAACAATTTGTTGCACACATTGGTCGGTCATCAGCAGCACTGGAACCGCCGCTCGGATACCATTTCCGACGCCCATAGTCTGAGCTAACGACAAGACGACTCATAATTACCATTTACTGCAGCTCTGGCTGAAAAGGTTAGGGAAAGGAGAGAGCAATGATTGATGAATGAAACGGCTATTGTCCACTGCCTGTGCGGAACAACTACTTTCCCACTCGAAAAAGCTGTTCAACACATGGATTATGATGTAGTTCTGTCTGAGTTCTACTGTTTAGCTCTACTCTACTCTAGTCTACGGCTTAGACTCTCTAGTTGTTGGTCAGCGAACCCATACATTAAGACCATTAGTGAGACATTCAATTATTCAACAGTCAAATGCATATTCAAATTCCTAACACAAAAAACACCCAATTTCTGGCCCAAACAATACGAATGTAATACTAATACTAATAAACATAATTCAAATTCAAATGTATAACGAATTTAGTTTTTAGTATTGAATAAGATCTCAATTTCGGGTCTATTTAAAGGAAAAAACATTTCAAATCATATATTGGGAAAAAAATTAAAGGAATAATAGAAAATAAAAATTTGTTCACTAATGACAGTATAGAATGTATTTAGTGTTGAGATGTGAAAATGCAGCCAAACTTTTTTGGTCTATTCAGGAGGGGTAACAAACCGGAGCAGATTAACTGGAACCAATTTATTATAAAATCAGTAATGGCTATCACTTTCATATAAAAGGACAGCCAGTCTCGGATGTGTGAGAAGAGTGGTCTGACTCTGGTATGAGATCACCGATGATGTGATCGCAAACACAACATAACTCTCGAGATATACAAAAAAAACTAATTTTTACTTTTTTTTTGTCGAAAATTACTTTTTGATCGCAATCTGTGCTCAATATGAGTCTAATATACTTTTTATAGAGTGTTGCGAATTAGAAGCAAAATAATCAGTAAAAACAACTGAAAAAAAATATTTTCTTCTCCCAAACGGCTTATCTATAGCTCTAAAAGGAAAAGAAAATCAAGATTTCTAGTGAAGTATTATATAAATTAAGAAAATAGGCGTTTAATTACATTTTTGAGAAATTCCATTAAAAATCATAATCACATAACGCACACAAACTCGAGTAGAAAACTGACTTCTCTTCTCTTCCTATATATCTTCACATTTTCCTCTAAAAAACAAAATATCTATTCATCTAAAAAATTTATGACTAACTATAAAAAGACATAATCCGAGTCTCCACACAAACCATATATGCAATGAACAGATAGTTAGTTCAAATCGAGTCGAGACACAGGACCTGAACCGAGAGGTAAAGACGTTTTTTACTTTGAATTTTTTACGTCTTTTAAGAACTGCTTTAAATCATTAATAAATTAAGCAATTTGTGAACGAACACACGTTCACCGCATTTGTGGCTTAAAAAAGTCCTTTTATTAGTCGAGTTCTACTCCATGTGAGCTGTGAATGCAAATTACCTGATCATTGGGCTAATTAGCTCCGGGCTATTATTGGCCCATTCCTACAATCACTCTATTCCTCGACTTTCATCAAAGGCCACCAAACACTTCAAATGTATATATAATGTATAAAAACAATAAAAACTTAGACAAGAATTATGAAGAAGAGGACACTTCAGTCCATAAAAGCATCGCTTGATTTACTTCCTAAAGATCTATTGCTAATAAACATTAAATTGTTTATATTTTTTGGTTTGAAATTCTAGTTAATTAAATAATTTTCTGCAACAAAATTTCTGATTGTTTAACAAATTGCTAGTCCATAAATTTTGTCACGGTAATATATCCTTTATGGAATTAAGTTTACAATATATTAAATTTAATATAAAAAAAGTTAATTAGAATTTATATGATTATATGATTTACTATAAAATATAATTACTGGAAAAATAGGTTCTGGCAATTAATTAACCAAAAGAAATATAACTCTATAGTCAAGAGGTACTGGATTTCAAGTACAGTATTAATCATTTAATTATAGAAATTTATGGCCAGAACTACCAAATGTGCAATAATTTTAACCCAGAGTTCAGCCGAAGAGCTGACTGTATATAAAATTCAATCAAACTGTGCTTAAGAAGAAATCCACTCAAGAATTATGTCTATTATTAAGATATATATACAGAGACAAAGATATTTAGTCTCAACACTGTTTAGCAGTTAAGTGGAGAAAAAATGTTTAGTCAAAGACATGTCTTTGCAATAGACATACGAAGACTGATAAAAGTCTGACCAAAAAAAAAGAAGAGATTATAAGAGAAAAGAGGACTTAAAAAAAATATTTTTCACCGAACAAAATAACATTAATTGATGAGTCAGGACGTAGTCGTAAATACAGAGATTAAGACCTATAAGTCCTGACTCGAGAGGAGAGTGTGTCGGAGAGTGGGCCTAAAACTTGTCAAAAATTATGTATATTTTTCGCCATAATTTGTATTTGATATGTAAAACGTCGACAAATGTATAGAAAAAAATCAGTTTAAGAGACAAAACCACAAGACATATGACACACGTATGTCAGAGGGATGTGAGGCTTGGGGTATGTCATTCCGGTGTCACCACTGCCACCGCAATATGTATGGCCCGAACCCGTACTCAACAATACATTTGGTGTGACTTTTGTGGCAAACAATAAATTACAGCAAATTTTTTCCCGTTTATAACAAATAGTTTTTCGCATTTTTGTGTTTCGCTTCACTTTAAACCGAAATTTTTTTATATAACTTTTCATTTCATACTTTGACAGCAAAAAGAGTGAAAGAGAAACAAAAATATGATTTCATTCAATAGTTTCTGATTTGATATATAAAAAGTGAGTTTAGAAAAGAAAAAGTTTTTTTATATTTTGAATTATTTCGGTTCTCTAACAGTCTTTTCATTGCATATTGTGTTTCGGTTTTCTGTCAACGGAATCGGTCTTCAAATCAGAATTTTATATAAAAAAAATACGACTAATTCTGGTGACAGAAGAAGAATATAAAAAACTGAACTGACATTTGATATCAGCGCCAATTTTATCCTTTCATATATTTTATGTTTTTTTTCTTTATTTCTCTTTTATTTTTGACACCATTTTTGCTATATTTGGGGGAATTTTCACATTTAATATGAGATATAAATTGCGATTTAATGCTAAAGAAAATATTTTTCTGAACAAAAGCGATAATATATATGTGAATAAAAATTAAAAACAAAACAAATCAAATTAAATTAGAAAAAATTTGGAAAAATTATAATTTTCTCAACTGTTCTAATGATAAAACTATTAAAATTAAATTAAAAATTTTAAAACAAAAACAAAAATTTATGAAAAATTTCTAATTATCTTATGTTGAAAGAAGTGAAACGTAACTAAAATAAAGAAAAAATATTTTTAAATTTATTGCTCAGATGTGAAAAAACTACTAATAAAATAAATGATATAATAAGTAATAAGAAGCTAATAATTCAGCTTAAAATGCACTAAATAAGAAAATAAGTTATTTATCAAAAATTTTAACTTAAAATAAATTTTTATACTAAAAATTCATAACCAGTTCGAGAGATAAGTCGGAAAAACTTCTCAGAACTTAACCCTTAATTCAAATTATAATTTACATTAGATATAAAGCAACTGAAAAAATAAAGTAAATAATAAATAATAATAACAACAAAATAAATAAAAAAGAATTTCAAAACATTTTTTCAACAACTTTAATCTCCGGTTATAAACAGTAACTTCTATTCGAGTAAATGCATAAAATATAAGTCAAATAACAAAAAAAGTATAGATAATAGATATCATGAATATAACATCTAATATGATATTAGGGCGAAAGGGCGAGTGGTTTGGAGTACTTTTTGATGGTTTGGATAGTTGTGGTGTCTGTCGGCTCAACACATAGAAGAAAGAGAAGATATATAAAGAATATTTGGTTAATGTATTCAATTTTGACCTAACGTTGTAGTATAAGGAAAGAAAAGGAGCAAAAAGTATAGCTTAAGGGCTGAGACAGATCTCACACAAGAGATTGAGAAGAAGAAGAAAAATAATATTAGAACTAAAAGACTCTTTCTATACATCAATACAATTATAATTACGTAAAATATAAGAAAAGAGAGATATCCTATCGAGAGGTTTGAATGCTTTCAATGAACGGATATGGCCGGAGAGGTAAGAGAGAGAGAGAGAGAGAGAGAGAGAGAGAGAGAGAGAGAGAGAGAGAGAGAGAGAGAAGGAGGGAGAGAGTTAGCCAGCAAAAAGCTTCTTGCAGATAAATTACCGGTAATGTTAGCTTAGGTTCAAAAAATAAACTGCTCTTCACATTGAAACCGGCGCTCAAACAAGTGGTAGAAATAGTATAAATAGTTATTTTTCTTCATTCTCTATCTCTCGGTTCTTGAGCCACACCTATCACTCTGAGTGTGAAAATTGTTTTGGATATCAAAGAGAAATAGTAGGGAAACAAGAACTCAGACCAACGCCAAAAACTGTTGACTAACTTATTCATTGCAAATGTATTTTTTTCAATTTTGGAAATTTTTTACAGACATTTAGATTGTGTTTAGTCTTATTTATGTATTAATAGACCACAAGAATAGACGACTGTTTTATTCGTGAAGAATAATAATTAGTTTTTTTGTGGAAAGTCTGCGAAAATTTGTTTAAAACGATTTATAAAAGATTAAAAAATCATTTTTCGTTTTTTACGTTTTTCAGAGACGCGCCTAAAAAGTGAAAAATTTCTGATTCCGAGAAAAAACGGAAATAAGATTTTTCTATTACTTTAAAAAATTAACAAAATTTTTCGATCAATAAGAAGTGTTTTTCAAAAATTTATTCAATTTTATCTACTTTTTTGGGTTAAAAAAAGAACATTTGAATCGAATTTATTTATTAAATTTCAAGATTGAAATAATCAATAAATTTATTACTAGATATAAGTCATAATGATTTATAATATTAAATAAAAAGCAATATTTTATGGCTAATAAAAATATTCTTATGAATTACTCTAAAAGATAAAAATATATATATTAAACAAAATTAAATTTTCAAAATAAAATTATAAACAGATATTAATACGAATATAAAACAAATTTAATGTATAATTCATTTGTATTGCTCTTAAATATTAATTTAAATGACACGACATATGAAAGGAGAAAAAAATGTAAGCGTTTCTAATGGAGAAGAGGAGCTAAAAAATGGTATAATTTTTGCGTTTTTATATCCATATTAAATAACATTTTTTTCGGCTCTAATTTATTTATGACATTTAGAGTGTATCAGAAAAGCCACACAACGATCAAAAACGGCTAAATCTCTCTCTCCCTACTCTCTCTCTCTCTCTCTCCTACTCTCTCCCTCTCTCTCTCTCTTTTGCTCACTCCCTCTCCCCTCTCTCTCCCAAAATAATTAATTAGTCCTTAAAAATTGGTTCTTCTCATCAATCAGTTATATTTGACACTTAATAAACACAACGAGTGTTAGTGTTATATAAAAAAGTTTAGGTTTTAGTTAAGAACAAAATTTTTTTTTGTTACTAATGAACAGACTGTGTGTGTGACCACAGATACAAAAATAAAATAGAAAATAATTAACTGAAAGAAAAATATAATTTCGATTTGAAAACTATGATAAGAGATCGAGAGGACACACATATAGCCGAAGTATTTACAAAGTATTAACTATTCGTTTGAAACCATAGCCAGAATCGAGTAGAAAATGATGTATTGGTATCACGACTTGCAGTTCAGGCATCGATTCCGAATAATAAAAAATAAATAATAAAATCAAAGCTTTTTATTATAGAAATAAAGTTTTAAGTTTAAGCACAAAATCGAAAAAATTTTGAGAATTTATTTCGATTTTATATTTAAGTTTACGATTGATGACTGAAGTCGATGGCGAGAACACCAGCACTACTCGAGAGGTCATACCTACAGTACAGCTTGGAATGGCTGCACTGGGAGAGAGATCTGGATGCAGCAGATGTTACAATAATTTCGGTTCGGATTTAATCAAATATTTCTCCAATACATGAAATCAATTGATTTGCAAAATATAAAATGTTTTTGTGTTTTAAAAATTTTAGATTTTCCTAAATATGGAAAAAATATTTTTGAAGTACTTCTAAGCTCTGGTTCGGGCAATCTCTACTGTGCAGAAAAGCACAAGTAGTCTAGATTTTCTCACATCGGGTGCGGATAATAAGTTTCAAACATATAAAGGATTATAAGTTATATAACACAGAGTTTGATAGAGACTGTGGAGAGAGGGAGGGAGGGAGGGAAGAGAGAGAGAGAGAGAGAGAACAGGAGAGAGAGAGAGGGAGGGGGAGAGAGAGAGAGAGCCGAGTAAAGTAGAGTAGAGTAGAGATGAATGACATGAAAACGACATATAAATCCATTGATATTCTCAACGACATCCTGTCATCAGTAATATTGAGTTCTTCGGAATATATAAAAAGCTTTCGATTCGAGTGTTTGAAAGGACAGAGAGAATAGGAATGAGAGGGGAATAGGAGAGCGCGAGAGAGCCATAGATTGCTTTTAATCTGAATTTTTGTCGATATGATTGAAATCGATTTGAATTGAGTCGAGAGAATGAGAAAATGATAATAAATAGAGAGAAAAATATAAAAACTCGAAATCAATTTCACAATCAATCAGAAAAAATTAGTTTTGGTTTTGAAAATCGAGATTCGTTTTGATCGGCATAGAACTGAAATGCCGCTCAGCCTAACCTAACTGGCCTTAACTACACACCTAATGGAATATTAGGGATAAATTCCAATCTATTTAAAGCTCTCAAATCATATATCGAGTGATAGCACTCATTCTCTCCACTCGTGATCTTTCTATTTGATTAAGTATTTAATCAATTATAAGAAACTTTTGATTTAAGGAAATGTGTTTCGAATGCAATTCAAAAATTATATGAAGAGCACAGATCTCTAATCACTAATCATCTCATTTCTCGTTTCCAATCTCTAACCGATTAATGAATTTTTTTCTACTTCTGAAGCCCTAAGCACTCAAATTAATGTGAAATTAAACTGCAATTCAATAGTTTAGGTAACGAATTGAAAAAATTCAAGAATTTTATTGAGTGACTGAACGCTTATTATTGCAAATATTTGTTGTGTATTACGATGGCAAAAAATTTCAAAAAAGAAATAATTCTTTTTAAAAACTAATTAATTTTTTTCTCTATTTTTTAATTAAAAAATATTTCATCAAATGATAAAATGTATGAAAAATGTATCGAATTTTAGAAATTTTAATCTACTGTCAAATTGTATCAATAGTTTTGTATACAGTGTCTAAAAAAATATTATTTTTCAAAAACATTTTTATCTTTTGATAAAATAAATTTTTGTTGAATTACTATCAGATTTTATAAATTATTTATTTATTTATTTACAAAATAAAGTTTAAGTCAATATTGACTTAAATTTATAAATTTGCTTCAACTTGTAGCATGATAAAAATTTTGAGAATAAAATCAATCTCTAAAATAATATAATTCAAAAATGAGAATATGAATTATTTGTTTTCAGTTAAAATTTTATGAAGTTTTCAAAAATAAAAATATACAAAATATTAATATCAAAACTTCAAATATATTACACAATAATACTTATAAAGTCCGTTCACGTCGTCTCTGATAGTAGTGTTGAAAATATATTTTTAATTTCGATAACTAAAGAAAAGACTTAACTCGAAAGTCTGGAAAAACTTTAATTTACATTAATTTTATTAGTAATAAAATTTTGCACAAAATTTTAATTTTCGAAACAAATTATACCAAATATAAAAAATCTTATCCAGACAGATTGAACTTTGTAAATATGTCGGCATTTTATTAAATAAAGCAATAATTTTTCAGACATTTTAATGTTTGGTTTATTAATATACGATATCTTTATTTCTAAATTTCTAATTATTATCTCTTTTTCTCTAATTTAATACAAAAACTAAAATTAATATATTTTTGAAATATATTTTAATTTTAAATATAAAATAAAATCTAATTTTTTTTATTTTAATAAAGAATTTTAAAATAAAAATAACATAAAGATTAATAAATTTATATTTATTTAAACTTAAAATTTGGTTTTTGTATTAAATAATTTTAAATTTATGCGATTTTACAAGGATTTGCTTAAAAATAACTATTTATCATAAAATAGTTCATAAAATTTAAATTTGGTTTTTATTATTTTATATTATTTAAATTGATAAGTTAGTTTTTATAAATCAATAAAATATAAGTTAAAAATTTCAAATATCTCCAAACTAAAAACAGTTACAAAACATGTTTGATGGGAAAATGTCGGGAAAATAAAAAATGTTTTGAATTAATTTGTAAATCAATTAACAGAATTAACAGATATTTATCGTTTGACTCATATCCAGACAAATAAATACTTAAGAAATAACTAAAACTAAATTTTTTTTATATAATATAACTTAAATAAAATGCTGTAAAATAAATGACATTTTAATGCAATTTTTGTTTCTCATAGACATGTTTTAAAGAGAGACAAAAAAGTTTGTGTTTTCTCAATAAATTAAATACTTTACGACTATTTATATTACATTTTGAAAATAATTTATCACTTATTTTAAAAAACATTTTCAGAATAGTGTTTAAAATTAAAAACAAAAATATCTGAAAATATCACAAAAATTCTTTTTACATATAAATAGTCACTTAAATGAGATAATAGTCAATAATACAAATAATATCTTCAACTTATCATTTAAATGGCATATAATATGAGATATGATTACCCAATAAAAGAGAATATATTAAATAATAATAATAAATAAGAATTTTTGGCGAAAAAAATCCCATAATATTAGATAAGTTCAAAGAAAGTAAAAGCAAAAGAATTTTATAGCAATTAAAGTGATAATTGAGATAACATTAGGTAAAGAATATAAATTAATTTAATTGAAAAAAATTGGTACTAAATATTTTATTCACTTTAAATTAATATATATTAAAAATGTGTTTTAATTAAAAAATAACGTCAATAAAAAAGCACATAAAAGACATACATACTTACAAGCTAAAAATGCAATGACCCTGCTCATATTAAAAAATATGATGTTAGTCAACACAAATAAGTTGCAAAATGTGAGTAAAAACCAAATCAAATAAAAGTTAAAACAGAAAACGTTTGCATAATTGCTATAAATGATAATAATTTGTAGTAATTTATATTACATTCAATACAAGTTTTATTACAATTTTATAGTCAACTAAAAAAACGTATTTAAAAACATATATAATTTCAGTGCAATGACAAAAAAGACATAATAATACTAATCCTTTCAAAAAGCGTATAATTATTTCGATTCAAAAGATAGACTTCAGGCAAATGATAATTATTGGGTAGAAAACGGCTGTCCATTACCGGCAGTTCACCAGTACTAAGAGGTTTGACTGTATCTCCGGTGCAGTAATAAAAAGCTACTTAAAGGCGCGGTTTGTCTACAAAAAAAACTTCAAAAGATAGTCTAAAACTGAACGACCGATTCGAGACACAAATTATTGTAATTCAGTTCCGAAATGCCAATAAAAACATTTAGAGCACAGACACTAACGCACAGGTACTGAAAGCCACCCACATACAGTGGTCGACATAATTCACGCAATTGGCTTAATTTTTAAATATTTAAAATAGCTTCAGAAAGGGTATTTTTGGAAATAAATGGCGGGAAATGGTCTCTATTGACAGAAAAGGGTTTAATTTGGACAATCCAGATGACAACCAATACTATTGGCGCGACATACGCAAAGAACTGCAATATTACTTTAAGCGAGCGATGGGCGGCGGTTTTATA
>JAQFXP010000053.1:0-55750 GCA_034693685.1 Belba bartosi | reverse complement strand
CGACTGTAGTGACTGTATTAATATAGTATATAATTTAAAGTAAAAAAAGTAAAAAGCGAATCTCTCATATCACAACTTAACTATAACTTCTAAAAAAACTTTTTGCTTAATTTTGTTGTTATCTCACGCAAGAAAACACAAAATTAAGACTCATTTTTCACGAATTATTTTTTTTACTCATGTTAAAAACACGTTATAAAACATAAATTTATTGTATATTTCATAAAAAATATATATTAATCCATTAGCGTTTGAACTTAATTTTATGGTTTAGTTTAGAGAAAAACGCATAAATTTTGATATAAATTAATCACTTAATGAATCATTTTGTTGATCATTTGTATAGTTTTGCAGACAATATATGGCAAAACTTGTATAATCTTAATCTCCACCCAATCTGGTTATATTTTATACTTTAAAAAAGAATAGTTAGTTAGCAGAGAGGGGGGAGAAGAAAGGAGAGAGAATTGTGGCATAGTGTTATAAACTAAAGCATATTAACACCGTTTTTAGTTAAACAATTCGTAACATTGGCTAAAAAGCGGATCAAAAATTTCTTGTTTTTGGCTTAAATATATATTTTTAATAAGATTTCAGTTAATCAACTGCTCCTTAATTTTTTCATCATCTCTAGTGCACAACAATTATTACTCTTATAACTAATATTAATAATGAGTTTACAATTTATGAACTGCTGTAGCGATACGTTTAGAATAATAATAAAAAAGTCGAGAATTCGGTTGAGAGAAGAGCTCTTGTTTTGCTGCCTCTTCTGCATAGATATGCCGCGCCTTTCGATTTATGTGCGAAATATTAGTCAAGTCTTACAACAAACTGCGCGATGGGTTGGAGATCACACTCAGCAGGATCTGAAGGCATGGGTTCTGATCCCCATCTCTGATCAGAAGATTCTGGGCTCTGATGTGCGATCACAGATCAGATGTGATGTGCGATCTGTTCGTATTTAAGCCACTGTTGAGATACAAATAATATCAAACTGTGATATACCATGTCTTTAGAGCCAGTAATTGGATAGCTTGATGTCAACTTTGATTTTATATATTCATAAAATATAATAATTATTATATTAAATAACATCAAATAAACTACTTATTTATGTTCAAAATATAAGTGAACTTTTTATCAGATATTTTTTCAAACTCTAATTCAATTTAAATTATTTTTTTGTTGGCATTACAATCATTAAAATTTCTAAAACTCTAATAAAAATTACTTAAAAATGCATTTTTGCCAATGTGAGTTTAAAAATAGTTTTCTCGACAGCAATAAAAATAAATAAATATCTTAAATGGAAAAAATGAGTGCTTTAGCTCAAGTATTCGCAATAAATAATTTTGTGCAGTATATCAATTGCAGAAATTTTTTAATTGATAAAATAAAATATTCCAAGATTAACGTTAGAGTTGAACTAATTCCAGAAATAAAAATATACTAAAAATAAGAAGAAAAATAATAATAATAAAATAAAAATTATTATTGAACTCGATTTGCTAATTTATAAATGATAACAAATTATTACAATTGAGGCTAAGATTATAACTCTTCAAAAATAGTAAATAAAACAATTAGTAAGCAAAACAAGAATCTCATCACTCGTTATCATTTTTGAGACCATTTTTTTTTCTTAAGATCTAAACATTTTAGTCGATAACAGATTAGAAAGAGATAGGAAATAAATCAGAGATTAAACTTAGACTAAACATTAATTTTTTCAAAGCAATAAACTTCTAAAAATTTTAATGAAATTCATTGCTATAAAATATACGGCACATCTTGTTTGACATATTAAACATGCTCCTAAACAACCACTTCTACTGCTTTTATTATTATTGATTTCAATTGACTGGTTTTGCAATTTGATAAGTTTTGATTATATAATAGAACAAGCTATTTCTAATCATTAAATTTTGCATTGGGCATTCAAACTTGTGAGAACGACCGAAACACTGTATTACTTCCTTATGCTATTTGTTATTGTTTAAGATTAAGATAAAACTAAGAATAAAAAGTAAAAAATTAATGACTTCATCAGTGAGTTAAAGTAAAAATGATTTGTGTGACACCGGTTGACGACTGACTATCATTTGCTTAATTTGATAACTACTATAACTACTCTTAAAGAGTGGTTTGGTTTGCCTTAAAGAGATTTCTCTCAAACCAATCGTCGACTAAATTATTTGAAAGTTTGTTGTGTTGGCAGAGAATAAATAAATAAGCGCTGACTCTCTGCCTCTCACTACTGGCTAATTATCTTCAATTTATTTATAGTGACTTTTTTAATATTATACTGTATTGTATAAATTATATATTTTGTAGTCATATATTGGACCCGGCAAACATTCCAGTATGCATTGGTCGAATGCCAAGGTCGTCATTCCAATTAATTTGTGGCTCAGTTTCCCATCAGGATGTGCTGGTTCTCTAAGTGCCGATAAAGTGCTGGGTTTTGGGCAAAAGCCGTGCAAACCATTCAACGATTACTAAATTATAACAAACTTAAAGAAAACGCATATTAAAACTAAAACTTCTTTATAAATCCTGACGCGAGAGAAAATTTTTTTCTTCTTCTTTACTCTTCTCTTAAAAAATCGATTAATTTTCCCAAAAAATTCTGACGTCTCTCTCTCTCTCTCTCCCCCCTCTCTCTCCTGCTCTCTCTCTCTCTCTCCCCCTCTCTCTCTCTCTCCCCCTCTCTCTCCTGCTCTCTCTCTCTCTCTCTCCCCTCTCTCTCCTGCTCTCTCTCTCCTGCTCTCTCTCTTCTGCTTTCTTTCTCTCTCTCTCTCTCCCTGACTGAAATGCTTTGAGTAATTTAATTGTAAATAAAATATAAATAAAAAAGTTGTAAATAAGTTAATAGATTTTTGATAAAAACAGAGAAAAAATGCGAAAAAAATTCTAATTAAATATTTTGTTGAATATAATTAAAAATATTGTATGAAATATATTTCACACGAAATAATCTTAAACCGACTTGTTACATAAGCTATAATATTATTAAACATAATAATAATAACTTATATTGCAATTTAAATAATTGTATTTATTATAATGAAAATAACATAAATTTATCGATAATTGCATTTTAAAACATCTATTTTCTTGTATTAACGACTTATTGATTTGATTCATTCGTTTATATAAATTGATGAGTAGTTGTTCGGAAAGGCATAGTTAGGGCAAAAAAAGGTTCTGTATTTGGATTAATGATAGGTTAGGCCATCAGTGATGACTTTGTGAGAACAATGTGTTGGATGTGGTCCGCCATCGGCCGCAAACTTTAATAAATCTTTTAAATACTTGTGCTCTCCAGCTCTTCACATCTATGCTAATTGGAAGTAACAGGTTTAGGTTGTTTAGGTACCAGAGCTAACAGAGCTAACTGAGTGCCTGAATCCCGAGCGATACATATATTTGGCTCGATATACAGCTAAAGTGTTTAGCTGGCGCTGTGGGGATGGGTTCGTCTCATGTTTTCTAATGACAGGATCGTTAAAAATTAAGTTAAGTTTTCGATTCCTTTTCTCTTTAACGCTCCAAATGAATGATTACTTTAAAATACTTAAATGGTTTGGCTTTTCGAGCATAACTTTCGCATAAATACAATAAATTGTGTATAATATTGGATAAAAAGGAGCTTTCAGTCGATTTAAAATGCATTTTCGGCAGTTCTTTAGGCATAACTACATCTAAACTATTAAAATATTCAGTTATTAATTGCCGTTTAGAGAAACATATTTTATGTGTTATATAACTTATAAATATTTTTAGTTAATTTAAGGCTTTTTAAAGTAAACAAATTTAGATTTATTTTATTGATTCATATATACCAAAAAGATATTAATTTTTAATTCATTCAAATTTATATAAAATTTTTAAAAAATATACAAATTTTTAAATCGATTAGTAGTAGAAAAAACGAGACATTGTTATCATAACAGAGCGCTAACCGATAACTAATGTATTTTTTATTTTTTGTTAACGAGATGTTCCTTAAGCCCTAATTTGCAAAATCAATGGAAAATTTGAAAAAACAATTTATATAAAAGTATTTTTAAAGAAAAATAAAACCGCAATTGAATGCAATGCAAAAACATAATAAAATAACAATTGAAAGACATTAGCGGATAATAGACGAGACGCTATGTTCCAAAAAACGGACTTCACATCACTCTATGGGTTAATCATCAGATGTGTTGAGGAAAGGCATTGAATGGTTAGCGCCGACCGAATGCACGATCGGATAATGACTGGAAATGGATGCAAATGATGCCAAATATCTCGAAAGAACGGCTTAATAGAGCGTTTGACACCTCTAGATGTGAAATGCATGCAATGCTAATAAATTATATTAAATATTGCAATATTTTTCTGTTGATGTGCGTTAGCTGAACTGAGCCTCCAGTTCCTTATACCACTCCCATTTGGCTCGTTTCGGCGCTTTGGCCAGGGATGCTTATATTTTTGTTGTTGAAGCCCTTATTTTCATCAAACAATTTTTATATCATGCCGTATATAATGGCATATAAGTCTCAAATCATAATTTCTTATATAAGTGGCCAATACTTACATACATTTTCTCAAAACTAAAGCACTTCTCTCAACACAATTCTTCACCTATTTATTAGAGACACAATTCGCCGACTTTTAACAAAAGCAATACTTTTTGAGTCATCAATGCCTTAATGTTCTGTTCGGATCAAATCAAATGCGAATACAATAGCAGAGATTCACACTTTGTTTTCGATCTTTTCTCACTCTATTAATTCGTTTTCATAAACAATAAAATATTTGATTCGATTCCTATTTACCGGTTATTGCTACTGCCTTTCAAATAAATAATACATTAACTGATGAGTTTGTAATTTCAAAATGATTCTGACACTTTTATTCTAATTTGTTTCAAATTTACACTTTGACACAAATTTTAAAATAAAAATTTTAATTACTTTAAATTGTTGCATTTATTATTTACACCATTAATTAAATGCATTTTTGTTAAATTTGCAAAAAAATAAATGTAATTTATTTTGAAAAAGTAAAAATTAAAATTATAAATGCATAAATTTAATCTAGTAAATACTTATTATTTGATTTTAAGATGTAAGTTTGTATAAATTACCTGTTTTATCAAAAATTAATTACAACAGTTGTTATATGAATTATTAGATAAACGTTATTAAAAAATACTTCAAAAATAGTTATCTAAAAATTTTCAAATTAATTTATAATTTTTAACTGATTATATGCAATATTAAGTTACTGATAAACATGCAAAATATTAAGTGCACATAACCTAATTAATGAGGCAATGCAAATAATTTATATTGATAATTTAAAAGCAAAATACGAATCACTAAGAATTGGTTAAATTCCGGTTTCCTATTGCATGTCTCCGGTCTGCGTCACTGCATGTCGTCTGAAGGTATGGACAAGACTTTAATCTAATGATAGTATTTCTAAATCAGAAGGCAGTGGCAATGGTGGTAGTGGTAAATATTTCAGCAAATTTGCACAGATTGGTCATCACACCAAAGCCCGGGTATTTGAAAAAGCAAAAATGCAATAATAAAGCGTTTGTCTGAATGTCTTGTGGGCTGTAGTGCTCACGTCGTCGTACTTAGTGTTCGGTTCTTCAGTGTCTATCGAGAATTCAGTTTTGGCTCAATTCTAAAGCCAATAATTTTTTCTTAGTTTTCATAAAAAAGAAATGATTACATGTGTTGGCGAACCCTAACAAGGATTCAAATAATTTGATGATAATATGCCGCAAACTCGACACAAACAGTATACTTATGACACGCGTAACCAATCATTACCATATCTGCCTCTCCATAGATATCATATCAGAAGAATAATTGTTATCCGATCGGCTAATCCGGCTCTGGGCTCAGGGATCACTTCTCATATAGCCTTTCGTGACCAATCAAACACTGATAACATATTTGATTTACAGTATTATATCATATTCTGTACATTCCTTTCGCATATCTCTTATTGCTATCGATTTAAAGTTCGATTCCTCTTCTTCTCAAATATTCTCATTTGATTTCAATCAGAGATTCAGAGGGGGGGGGGTAACCAATAAAATTTCCTTATTTTTAAAAATGACATCTATTCTTTCTAGCATTTGGTATGCAAAAATATATTCCCCCATGTTCGCCAGCCACTTTTGGAAATTTTTTTAATTTTATGGTTAAAATTGGAATTTTTCTGAATTAATGCTAAATTTTGCCAAATTAATTAAATTAATTTTAAATTCAGTTAAAATCCAGAAAATCGGGTTAAATTGCATTCTACTCACATAAGTTTATTAACAAATTCCTACCCAACCCCCTCCCCCTGGATAGGCCGATCTTCTCAATCTCTGATTTCAATTGTTATTTCGATTCAATAGCTTATTAAACCAATCTATAAATCAAAGATAAAATTGATTACAAGTAATATAATAGTCAATTAAAAACAATGGTTTTTAGTTGATTAAATGTTTTGATTGAAATCATTTGTTAATTTCTTATTTTATAATTAATATATCAAAAAATAGCTTTTAATATAAACTAAATTATGTTTTATATCATTTTTTTGTTTTGCTAATTAAACACATTTTGTACAAAAAATAAATTTAATTTTTTCAAATTTAAAGCAATACTACTTAAAAAAGTAAATAATATATAAAATTAGTTAAAGTCGTGCGTAAAAGTCGACCGAAACTAAATTTCGTAGAGAAAACAAGTGAACAAAAATGCGGTCCAAAAGTATATTTAATGAGAAATTCTGACCTCAATTAGTATATTTAGATTAAAAACAAATAAAATTGGAAAAACACAAAAATTTCAATCGATTGACACTATCCAGTATTAGATTAGTTTTCAATTAAAGTAATATTTATTTTTACTTAAGTTTAGTTATTTATTAAATAAAAAAATTAATGTAAAAATTTTTAATTTCAAAATTCATATCACATTAAAAATAAAGAACAAAAATAATAAATCAAAAAAGAAAGAAAAAACATTTTGTGAATATTGTTAGACTTGTATATAGTATAGAATTTAGAGTTTTGTTGAACTTTTAAACTTCTTTTTTATTTTGATATTTAAGTTATATATTTATTTAAGTGATGGAAAATAAATAAGAGTTCACTTAACTAGAGATATGTTTAGAGTTTAGCGAAAAAAAAAGCTCAAACTTTCCTTCTCTTTGATGTCTCACAATAGTTGAGATAATATGAGAGGAAAAAAGGATGAGTTGTGGTATTGAATGGAGAAAACAACAGTAATGGCACACAGAATGTAATATTTGATTTGAAGATTCGGCTTAATCTGTAATTTGCTATTTTGCGAAACTCACGTCTCGTTACAACACAACGAGATCTGACTTTTTGAGTGTGAGTTTGAAAGAGAAATCCCTCGAATTTAAGGCCAACTATAAGTAACTCAAAGATCTAACCGAAATGTTATAGTGAGACAGAACTGCACTGAACGGCAAGACTGAACATACAATTTGAGGGATCAATAGAATGTCAGTTTTTATGGACAGGTCAGTAAAGTATATATTGGGCGCAATCCACACAATTATAGACATCGAAGTTAACTCCGATTCGGTATTTCAATGCAAAAACTCAGATAAACTGTAAGAAAAATGAGAGACAAATGAATAATAAGTATATTATTATTATTGGTATTCACACAATGCCAACGAATTTGTTTTTTATTCATTTCAATCAAACTTTTGAGTTTTTAGCTCAATATTAGTTCAAATAATATAATATAAATAAATGAAGTCTCGATATATTAATAAATAATGTTTTAACTTGTTTAACTAACTTTTAAAATTGAATTTATTATTGGAATATATTTTCTGTAAGTTTACTACAAATAAATTTATTATTTGTTTAGAGAATTAAATTTTTGTGTGAATTTAATTTTGCAATAAAATTAACTTCAAAAATGAATAATATTCTAGAAATTTGATTCTGGGTGAAAAAACGGTCAGAACGTCTGCCCTGGGATACGATGGAGAAGCGGAGGCAAACCGATCTTTCCCTCATGAGTTAGCGGTACTTTTTCACTCGTCTATTACACATCCCTTTGAATATATTATATTACATGTCTTTCGGTGTTTCGGTGCCCTAAGACCAACCGATGAGAGAGCAGGAGAGAGGGAGAGAGAGAGAGAGAGAGAGAGAGAGAGAGAGAGAGAGAGAGAGAGAGAGCAGGAGAGAGAAAGAGAGAGAGAGCAGGAGAGAGCAGGGAAGAAAAGCAAGGGAGAGATTGGAGTTGAGCAAGCATAAAATACGAGATCTTAATTGGTGTCTACAATAAAGATCATGACCTGTAAAACGAGATGAGACCACAATTTGCAAAATTACAGTTCTGTTTGACAATCGGTGTATAACTGTATTGTTAGTTGTGTTGCCTTTTGAGTAATTTCACTCATTTTTCACTGACAACTATGAATTGATTCTACTATTAGTCTAATATTATGGAGTGTTCACTAGTTTTGAGCTCATATTACAAAACAAAAAGACATAATTTTGTTGAATAAATCGATTTTTGTATTTTCATATACGAGTCCGTCTGTCCAGTTGTTATGATTTCGATTATCGAGCGATAGTATAGAAAAATCAGTTGTAATGCTCTCATCATTACAAAGTGTAGTATAGATTGTGATATTTGTGCGAAATTTCGGTTCTGATTCAGATCTCGATATCTAGAAGGTCTGTCTGCTAGGTTTGTTAGATTTGTTTGGTTTGGTAGGTTTGGTAGGTTAGCTAGATTTAGTAGGTATGTTTTTGTATGATTCAGTATGTTCTGGTTGGCTGTAATGGACATATTTGGCAATGAGTGTATTGAGTGCATTGAGAATCGCTTTTTTGCATTTTAGAGCACATTTTGCAGATCGATATCAGAGATTGAGTGCGACTCTCGACTACTCTACTCTTTTGTTCATTGAATATATAGAGAGCACCAGAATTCGCAATTGTGTCGCCCAATTCGTGAACGTGCAGATCTGCCCAAGCTCTCTGCGCTCTGCCTGTGCTGCTGCCACACCACTGCACCAGTCCTACCATCAATGGCATATACAAGCAGATGGTCGTCAACTTTATCAGAATCCGGGATCACTTATAGATGTAAAGCTCTGAATCAAACTCTCAATATATTCCGTATATAAAACAAAATATAACGAATATAACGAGGATTTGCGCCTCTATTGCCCAAACCATTCATCAATACTATTGGCGACCATTAAGGCTATAACAGAGACAGCACTTCGAATCTAAACGACTCTTATTTTTGCAAAATTTTACGAAAATTTCTTTTCTCACTCAAGAACTGAAAATTCAATACTTTTTATATTTTATACTTTTTTGTTCAAATCCTGTTGTATTGATCAGAATAGTGTCGAAATATTGTCCGGAAATTCAAGACCTTATCGGCGAAAATATATTCCGCATTCGTCTCCAAATTTATTTCTTATGAAATTCAAAGAATTTTATAGATTTGGCGAAATTGTTAAAAATAATTTTGCAGAGATGAGAATCTGGAATAAATTTTGAATTTTGTGTTTCCATAATTAAATCAAAACTGATGTTCAATTTATCTTAAAGTAAATATAATATAATCCCTGCGTTTGTTAGCCACCAGTAGTGGGTTGTGGGGGCTGTGATGGATGGCTTAGTGTATGTAAGGAAAGAGTTTTTATAAACAGAATGCGAATAAAGGAAAGAAAAAATTTTAAACAAACTTTTCAAAGGGAAGTGTGTGTATGATGTGTGTATGTATACAGAGTATATGTGTGTGTGGTGTGTGTCCTGTTATTGAGCCCCTGTTGGCCCCCCTTATCAATAATATAGGTTTACATTGAGGAATAGTCTGAAAAGTGAAGGATTATGTGTAAGGGATACGACTGATACGACTGCTCTCAGCGTGAGTTTTGGCTACAATAACAAACATATATCACATATAGAATGAGAAGAACACGTAAAAAGAAACTCATCTATTCTCACGACATATTGCTATTCAAAATACATGCTTAAGAGGATTGCCCAAACTTTAGTCGATATTCTCATCCATACATCCATAGACTACATGAACGACATGATGTCTTTGAGGTCTATTCTATCAAAATTGAAGCCCAATATCGCGTAAAGGCAAACATGCCTTTCAAATAGGGCTAACACTCAATACAATTGCTTTGAATGGAAATGCATTTTTAGTTATTCACTAGAATTATAGACTATTCGTTCAATTCCTTTTTTGCTCGAGTAGTGGACACATATCAAACTCTATTCGACTGTATGTTTGTCGACTTAATACTAACTGTGCTCTACCAGTAGTACTTACTCAGTAGTTGTAATCATTGTGACGGGAATGGGCTCTTCAAAAGAGACCAAAAAGTGGTACATAAGAGCAGAGCTGTTCAAAGCATGAAGTCATGCGTAGCCTCTTATTTGCCAAAACGAAAATGTGTTTAAATTATAATATCCATTGCATTCAATTGCTAAAATACGATGTCCATACAAAAGTCTACCAGTGCCTACCATCCTTACCTTTCCTACCATGCCACTATGCCGACTTTGCCTACCAGTGCTTGCTTAGACCACTATTGGCTTTTAGCTATTTTTTATGTTTTTTCTTTAAAAAACTTAATCTTTATTTTTGCAGAACGAGAGCAACCGAGACGTGTAAGAGAAGAAAATCTTATATTTATTCAGATATTTATTTTGAATTATGTGTTCTTTGATTATTGAAATGTGATATTCAGTTTTGAACTAAAAACTATTTCAAAATATTTCGCATAAATATGTTTTACTCTTTTAAAATGCAGTATATTTTTGTGATTAAGCTTTTGGAAATTTTTTTTTGGAATTTATTTCAGTTTTTGATTTATAGTTTATATGATGTAATGATGCGATTATTATTCAATTCATATCATATGGAAAAATATAATGTAATGTTCAGTCACTGCAGAGAATTGAATGCGAGAGAGATATACAGCTCTGTATTGAGCGATGAGTGGAATGTTTTGATGAAAATGTCTTATTTTGCAGTTCAGCTCTCAATTTAACGTAAATTATATAATTGTTTGGTCAGACAAATGGATTTAAAGCACGTAATGCTAACTCAAATGGCTTTTGCATTGTATCCTCAAATTGTATTTTTTTAGTTATTTTATTGCTTTAGAAAATTTTTGCGCTTTTTATGCGTTCAAAGAGCTTGTAGTGAATGTCATACCCGCCCAGCAATTTGCTCGATATATATTGTTTTGTTATGGTCTGTGCGCTAATTGTATGGTCACCTGCCTGTGCAAACATTGCTCTCAAATCGTGATCTTATTGATACAGAGCACCGGCAATCAAAGCCAAAATACAGACATCCACTCCAATCTACCACTCCATACACACCCGCATATATTCCAGAGCTCACATACTGTTCATCTGCACACCATTCCGCTCATAATGAAGATGTCTTTATATCTAATAATGAGACCAATTATATATAAAAAATACTTTTATATCTAAAGCAGTTAAGCAGTCATTTGAGAGATAAGATGCAAACGAAAAGAATTCATTTAAACAATTCGAATATTAGTGTAGAATAAAGTTAAGGAATAATTTGTTGTATTAAAAAGTGGATATAAATCATTAATTTAGTTTTTATTATTTTAATAGATATATACTGAATGTATAACAGAGTTATGTGACTGTATTGTGCAAATAATTCTTCACTACTTTTTAAATTTATATCCTTAACTACTTATGGCTCAGAATATCGTTTCTCAAATAAAATAGAATTTAATAATTGAAGAAAAATACGTTCACTTCGAATAGATTTGCTCAACAGTTCTTGTATACATACAGCTCTGTATAATATTGTATAAAACAATATCATTAATGCCTTAAAGCCTAACATGACTGATACCTACCTGTGCGGGCACGAATCGCATGATAGAAAAGGTGGTCAAGTTTGGCAGCCATTAGCTCAGCATTTAGAGCTCATCCATCCTCATTATTTAACAGAATAGATGGCTAATAGATGCTAATTAAAGTGTACGCGAGCTTACCAGACGATTCGGAATTTTTGCTACAGTTTTAATCAAAAATATACTAATTCTTTGCTTTCACTAAATTTGAGGTTTGAGAGCACGCAATACAATAGCCGTCTGACCACTACCATAGCCACTATTACTATTCTGAATTATGAATTTTTACGAATACTCATTGAATTTGTTTATAAAAAGACCCGAAATATATGTATGACTAGTGGTAGAGCCAACTCATCGCTCATCACTAAATGGTTATGTTTGGGGAAACAGTCAGTGATAAATAACTTTAGCAAAACATTTAATGCTAACCTGTCGACCAGCTCATACCTATCTAATATATATTAGTCTCGAGACCTGACTATTGCTTTACATTTAAATGCTTTCACTTCTCGAAACGATTTCAAAACCAGAATTCGATTTAATTCTCTCGTTTCGACTATGGATTGTGTGTGGCTTTACTTCAAATGGAAAATCGACTCAAAGTTAGTTTTGAAAAAAATCATTTCTCTCTTTCAAAACATTTATTCTACTGTTGATTCTCAGAGTATGTGTTGGCAAACATATCGCTAATAATTTTCTAAATACAGAGCTCTCGCAAAATGATATGATTGCCAATAATGAGTTATATTGTCGTGAGATTTAATTCATGAGTCGTGAGTGCTATGCGTTGTACTTAAATTGTTGGTAGAAGAGCACAGGCAAGCTGAAAAAATAGATATTGGTGCACTCTAGAAATCACACCGGAATTACAGTCTCTTTTACAACAAATTACAGACTCAATGAAAGTTTAATTCCTTTAACTTATTTTAATTTAATGTTCGCTCAAAGCTTTCCATTTGTCTCATCACGAATAAGGATTCGGAATCGGAACAAAAAAATTTACCCAAACTTATATTTGAAATTTATGATAATTTTCGTAATTAATCAACAAATTTAACCATTTATTGATTGGCGACTATCATTGAAAACATTAGCAAAAAGGAAATAATTGTTTCTTAAATTACATTTTGAAGATAGATTTATTCGTAATTTCAATTGCAAGCAATGAATAATTAAAATATTCTAATTTGTCTGCAATGCGAATAAAACAGTGACTAATTTGAAAGATTTCTTAATTTATTAGTTGTTTTATATAAAAAAGTATTTAAAACAAATAAGAAATCAGATGCGAAAATGCGATACTTAGAGCCAAGAGATAGTGTGATAGAGAAAGAGAGCTGTTATCTCACCGATAGAACTGTACGTTTCGGTCATTAATTGTAATGATAACAAGATTCCATTCGATGCCATTCCACCCCCTTTTCTATGAAACAATGCCGAAATAAATTGCTCTTAAGCTTATCAAACAGAAAAAAGGTAAAAATTATTCTTTGAAAATCTCCGTCAGTTTTAAGTATTTTTTTGCGTTAAATACTCTAAAACCGAAATATTAAAAAAAAGTAAATTTAGAATATTTTTTCGTACTTTTATTTTGAGGGTAGCTTTTGATAAGAAGAATAGTTAACTATCAATATATTCTACTTAATTACTTAAGAGGTGTAGCGTTTAAGAAATGTTCGTTTTTTTGTTGTGTAAAAAATCACATTTACTCTCCATATGCTTTACTTTGGCTTTCAATCGTTGCCTCTCTGGCCTCCCCGGCCCTTTGCCCTCTTGTTATCCATTCTCTTATGCAATCTATTGCTCTTTTATGTCTTATATCTTCATGACTTAGCCCTCCTTCGTCACACTTTATTATAGCCAAACAGTCTATCTTTAGCTCAAATTCTAAATTACGTTATGATATGTTATGGTTATGTTATGATACGATATGTTGTGTTTTTGTTTCGTCTCATATTAATATTTTATTTTATTTTTAAAACAAAATTTTAACTCAAGAGTTGTTATTTAGTTTAACTTTGTGAATTTTTATTTATACGCTATTATATTTCTAATTATTTATCTATGCACTAAACAAGCTCTTTGTTCTAATTAATGCCAAAATAAAATTGTTTTAATATTTAAATAAAAATAAAGATGAAAGTTTTTGCATGACGTCATTAATTATAAAATAAAATTTTTGTTTTTAGCTCTGTTTGCAATTAAATGTAGTACTAATTGCGATAATTTTATTTCCAAAAATATCAGCAATGCATTACAGCATAACTCAGCAAAAGTCACAAAACTTACTAAATAGTTTTATTTAAATACTAAAATATCATTCTAATTTAAATTATTAAAATAGTTATGGAATTGTTAAAATATGCTAAAATTTAAAAATGTGCTATTTAAAAATTAAGCAAATCAGCTAACTTTTTATATAGATATTTACAAAATATTTAATTAAAAATTCATCACTTTACTAAATTTTATAATAAGAAGTTTAATGAGTATTTCAATTGAATAGTTAAAAACATTTTTACGATAAGTTTAACTACTCAAGGCAAAAAATTTTTTAGAAACTAAAAACAATTTAGAAATGCATAAAAATTACCTAATATTGCGGTTTATTTGATATATTGTGACTTTTCAATAAAGAGAGAGAAATATTTGAGACATTAAAAAAATTTAAGAAATAAATGTTGTCCTCAACTAAAACTAAGAGAAGAGCGAAAAATTTTAGAGACCTTCACCTCTTGTCAATTGGTTGGGAGAGAGAGTTTGATAGTTTGGAAGTACTGTAATAGCAATTGGCGTAATTACGAGTCGTTTTTTTTTCTGTCGACTGCATAGTTGGAGTGACAAACGGTATTGGATTGACTCTATGACAGGTTGTCTTTCTTAAGGAGACTATCTTCTGCCAGTGCCAAAACCAGTGCCAAAGCCAGTGCCAATGCCTGTGCCAATGCCAGTTGAGAACGACTGAAGATGTGGTGTTCGGACTCGAAAGCATTCATTCAAGCGTTGTGTGGGATTGCACCCCAGGGCTGGAAATGCGAAAAAGAAATATTTGTTTAGACTTTGTTGTGTTGCTCTGCTTTTCGGCTATTCTCAGATTCTCGAGTCAGTCGAGAGTCGAGTCGAGTCGAGTCGAGTCGAGTCGAGTCCACTATATTTATATAACACCAATACTGATTGTGTATACATTACTTCATAACTTCATTATTTGTACATTTGTCGTCAATTCGATTGTATTGAATGCGAGTCTCTCTTACTTGGAGTACAAATGTATCGCTTGTTTTCAGATAATATTTTCAAAATTATTTATATTTATTTTTAAATTTTTTAATTAAATACTCTGTCAGCTAATTATGGAATCATTTGATTAATGATAAGCTAATGAAACAATTTTCGAAACACTTTTATTAATTAATCTAAAAGAGAAAAATTAAAACAAAATATTAATATTTTTATGGCTTAAATAAAGTATAAATGAATGCATTTGAATAAATGAGAGTCGAAATAGAATTTCATTAAATATCTATCATTAAAAAATAAATTAAGAATTGAATAAAATTACGAATAAATAAAATTGTATTTTGTTTTAAACAAAATTAATGGATTTTATAATTATATTGTCATTCAATTTACCGGTTAATTGAATTTTGGAAAATTTAATTGCATGAGTGAGTGAGAGAGAGAGAGAGAGAGAGAGAGAGAGAGAGAGAGAGAGAGAGAGAGGGAGAGAGAACAGAAGAGGACGAGAGCAAGGGAGAGAGAGCAGAATAGGAAGAGGGAGGGAGGGAGAAAGAGAGCACTGGCATGAGTGAGTGTTGTTTGAATTAGCATTCCAATTTAGCAAGCATAAATTTGATCTCACAGTCACACTTCTATTCATAGGTTTACAATAATAATAAAAATATCTTCTCATTGATAGACATTTGAGTGAAGTCTTTATGTAAATCGTATTTAACTGATTAGAAAAGAGAATAAAATGGTTTTTATCTTAATATTCGGTGTTATGTTATTTGGTGTTTATGTGTGTTGAGTGCGGTTTTGCAATTCCTGCACCAAAGCCGGTGCTCCGAAAATATAATTTGTGCGCATTTTTGATATAATTCTCGATTCTGTTCTCAAGAGATAAGAGTATTTGTGTTTTTGAATGAACACAACATTATTTGCTTTTCTAAACTCTGCTCTCTCTCTCCCCTGCTCTCTCTCTCTCTCCTCTCTCTCTCTCTCTCCTGCTCTCTCTCTCTCTCTCTCTCTCTCTCTCTCTCTCTCTCTCCTGCTCTCTCTCCTGCTCTCTCACAATTTTTAGAGAGTATATTCCGAAAATCAATTGCTCATATATTTATATATTTTATATATTCCGTTGACTATACTGTTGGCTATATTTACTCAACGATTAGACTGTTATGAAAGCAGTGGCCACCAGAAAGAGCGGAATTGTTGGAACAGATATATTAGTCAAAGCGATGCCACACTGTTTGGACTGTTTGCGATCATTTCAATCATTTATATTTTTAGACATATTATAATTTATAACTTTTAGCTACATTTATAAACTCTAATGCTGGAACATAACGATTAAAAGTAAAAGTGTTTGAGTGGAGTGTTTGGCCAACAGTGCTTAATAGCATTGGGAGATTGGGAGCACTGGGTATTAAAAGCGAGGGCCGAGGAGTCAGTCGTCAATAATATTATTTGTCGTAAAACTGTAAAACTTTTCCTTTATTTGCCTATCATTAGAGACACAAATTCTTAAGAGTAGAGTCAGTTCTGAAGACAACGAAGAGATTGTTTGGTATTCTTTTGTTTAGGTTTTGAGTAACTAATAGCTCAGTCTGTATGTCTCGGACGTGGATGTGCTCTGGATGTGGGTCTGGATGTGGTGGTAGTGTCGCCGTAATGTCGTGAAGCCAAGAGTGAGGCCACTGTGTGCTCTCCCGCTGTTTTCACCTAACTTTTCAGTACTTAGTGCCCGCTGTGCCTATCTGTGCCTATTCTCTGCCCATTTCGTGCCCATTCTGTACCCATTCGAGAGGGACAGGGAGTGCAGGAGTGCGCGAGTCTTTGATTTAGATTCACAGTTGGCTCGTCATAGGCATTCAGTTTGACAAAAGAGACAATTATGTCTGTCCTCCCGCCTACGAGTCGCCAAAATAAACCCAAATATGTCTCTCTATCCGCACTTGACTTCTTGTGCGACTCTTAGTCACTACTGTTTCGCATATAATGCAAAAAACATGTATTAAACCAATCGAATAGAGAAAGTCAACTCAAGTGTACACATCGAGAGAAGACTTGAAAAAATACGAGCATTTTATTACCGATTCTTAAACTCTAGTGAAGACTAAACCAAAGTTATTACGCTTTCACATCCAAGTGCTCTTCAATTGATTCGGTTTTTACAATGTTATGCGATCGGCCTATTCGTACGTTCCTTAGCTCTAAACCTCTAAACCTAAACGGGAGGCGAGAAGAAGAAATGCAAACAAAATATAATAAATTCATTGAACTGATAGAGAATATGCTAACGAAGCGAATGTAGAGAACTTAGAGAACATAGAGAAGAACAGCTGCAAACACAACAACACTTATTATTACGACACTCGCCAACACAAAAATATAACGTTTTCTTAAAAAAGTTAAAACTGTTCTCTAATTCATATTCAAATTTTAACGAAAGGAAAGCCGTTTTTCCCATTTCTCTCTCTTTTGGCAATTTGTCTTTGCATTAATGTATGACTGAATTAGTGGCCAATTCCGGTCAGCGCAGACACACAAGAAGTTGAGCGTAAAATTAGTACTGCATTCAAGTATGCCAATTAAGCCTGGTGCTGGGGCCGGTGCCTGTGCTGCTGGAATGGTGTATAGGGGAGAAGAGGGGACAGGGCTGGAATGGTACATGGTGGAAGGCAGCCCAAATGGACACTTTGCATGTCTTTAATCATTGTATTATTCGTTTGAAATTGCTGTCCAATTCGCAGACAATTCTCGTTTGTAACCACAAAAATGTCAATATTAGTGAGAAAAGCCAAGAGTGTATGTCTGTAAGGGGTGTGCCCTCCAAAACCTCCCTCTAATTGTATTAAAGGAAATCATGTGTTAAACTCGAAAATAGCTGTTTTTGTTGAGAATAACAGTTTGACTTATATTTGGCAATACATTAGAGTTTGTTGTCTACCTATGAATGCAAAGCTGTCGTACCTATTGATGCGAATATGAAATATTAGAAATTATTTCACTTAACACAACAACAAAATGAAGTTATTATAGAATATGGAAAATAGACTTAAATTGCAAAATGACTTGTTTTGGATGTGCCGTGCTAAATTAGAATCGCCAAATAAATATTTTATTTATAAATTACTCAATATTATAGTTATAGTTAAATGTTTTTCTTATTTTACTATTTATTCTTAATATATATTTATTTATATATTTACAAAAAACATTAATTTTGAGGAACTTTACATCAGTTTAACCTTTCATTATCTATTAATCCATCAATTTGTGTGTATTTTACTTAAAGGTTAATAATATTAATCCTTGAAAATAACTGTTTAAATTCAAAGGCAATCGTAAAAATTGAACATAATATCAATTTATGATATGAGATATTCGCTAGTTGTTCAGTTATTAAATAAATTAAAAATAGAACTAATAATAAAATTAAAAAAGTTTCTAATCTATTAAATCAAATGTACAAATAAAAAAGTTTTTTAAATTATAAATAATTAATTTCAATCGAAAACATCTTTGTCCTCGCATTCAAACTATTAAATTAACAAAAAATTTGATTAGAAGTGTATAAAGAGCGCAAAAATTAAACTTTTTGCTCAATTTTGTCAAAATAATTATAATTCAATTATACAATCGATAATTCAAATAAAATTAATAAAATTTAATTTCAATTTAATTATTTATATATACGCTATTCAAAGACATTATTGCATTTATGATACAATAACTTAATTATTTGTTTCTTTAATACTAATATAATTTGTATTTTTGAAAGTATCGCAAAATTTACAAATGAATGTGAGTTTGAATAAATCGAAAAATAGAAACAATAAAATAATCCAAAAAATTATTTTAATTACTGTAAAAAACATTTTAATTAATGAGTGAAAGAGAGAGAAAGAGAGAGAGAAAAAGAAAAAATTCTTTAAATTGAAAACTTAGATAAATAAAGACGGATTAAAAATAAATTCTTTGAATTAAAGTTTTGACATTGATAAATTTTTCTTCTTTTTATATTTAATTAAGTTAACCTGTTTAGTTATTTAGTTTTAGTTTTATTTTTGTTGCAAAAATTTCGAAACAGCAGCTCTTAATTTGTATGAATATTATTATTAGATTAATTAGAAATCTAACATTTTTTGGCACTCTCTCAGTAAACTTTCTCATATATTCTCATATATACTCACATATACTCATATATATTCGTCTCAAAAACTTTATAACTGTTCAGTAATTAATTTTATCCCTCCCGTCCCTCCTTTCCCTTCCATCTCCCACTCTATATCTCTTGCCTATCGATCCCTTGACTACCGATCAGATATACGGTATATACAAACAAAAAGATCAAAATTAAAAGTTTATTCAATTTCCGCAAACATGTCGAGACTGTGAATGATTGAATGAAATTTGATATTACTATAACTTTTTTGTTTCATCTTTTATAGTAAAAAATAATTATTAATCAGATAATTAATTAATCAAACAATTTATTTATTTTTCTTCATTTGTTTTTATCGTTTTTGTCTTAAGACCTAAAAGAGAGTTCAGATCTAAATCATTGAAAATTTTCGAGTTTTATGAATACTTTTAATATGAAGTTCAAGAAAAATATAGATCAAAACCTCCTGTTATTTGTCAGTACTGTGTCTTTGCTGTTGAGGTAATGGCTTTAGTGATGATTTCATATAATATGCAATTTTACTGCTCTTTTCAATAAGTTTTTTGATGCACTAAAACTTGTATTAATGTCAGTCAATAATATACTGTATTTACAGAAAAAATTATAATAATTTTAATAATATATTTATAGTATTTGTGTTAATGTTTTATATATAAAGAGAATTTTGAGTTTGAGAACACAAAAGCGATTTATGTGGCGAATGAATCACATTTAGAAATGTCTTTACAATCGATTCTTATATGTTGTTTCAAAACTGATTAATACAATACATACATAAGTTATATGTGTTTTATATACTGTATAAACATTAATTAGTTGGTTAGGCCATCGCACCGACCATACTATTGAGACTACCGGCTCCTAGCATAGAGCCGCTGGTTGGCAGTGAGAGCCCTCCGAGCCCTCCCGGGTGGTGCGCCCCACTTGTGTTGTACATCGAAGGAGTTGCCATGAAGGGTGAGCCGGCCATGGAGATGGGCATGCCGTTCATGTTCATGTTCATATTCATATTCATGTTCATATTGCCGGCGCTGTGATGCATGTAGTGGTTGACCGCCGACATGGCCGACATCGAGCTCATCGCCGACGATAGCTGTCCGTGCGTTGGCCCGAAGCCACCGAACTTTGTGTGATCGTTGAACGGCTTAATACATTCAGGCATTGCTATCATTCCCTTCTTTTTCTTGCCTTTTGACGACAACTTTCGGTTTCGCGTTTGGATTCCCTCCTTCTTCATAGTCATCGGCCGATTCACCTGTGGATCAAATCAACAATACTTTGGTTAGAATTAATGCTAACGATGACAGCAATAAGCGAATCAACCAATCAGACAATCACTGCCTTTTGATGCTAAACCTGATTAGATGTTCACTAAATCAAAACTAGATTTTAATTAGTCTTCTCTCAGAACTCAACTGCATTCAACTTAATGACTAACTGTGCGCTCATATACTCCAACAATATATAAAAGTTTATTATATTTAATACGAAATGATAAGAAGTGAATGAATTCTATGTTTTGTAGCCAACTATAAGATAGCATTGAAATAGTGGCCAAACACTGCAAACACTCTTTTGTTGTTTATATGAACGTCGAGTCAGTTAATGACAAACTATTGTTCTAAAGATAATTGATATTTGCCTTATGGGGGGAACGGAATGGAATGGAATTCAAACGCACTGTAAGAGAGTTAGGCCAAACATGACATACAGTAACCGAATAACCGATGGAGAGAAAGGACAGGAAGAAAAATAACAATTAATTAAGAGATGCTCTGCTCTTGTCTGGACTACAAAGTCAATGAAATTGTGGTTTTAATTGAATTTTCATGCAATTCAATCTCAATATATAAGTTCAATTCACTGAAATTTATTTGTAAAAAATTCTTATTAAACCTATTATTATAAAGCAATTTAAAAGTTCATTAAAAAGTTGTTAAATTTAATGCTATTAATATCCCATTTAAATAGAGAAGAATTCCTTAAATTAGTTGCAATTTTGGTTTTAGACCAATAGAAGTGTTTTGAGGCTAATATTTCGGGTGAGAAGTAAAGAAAAGTTTTTTAAAAATAATATTAAATTTTTAATGGTGTATATGTTCTGGATATCATGTAATTTAAATAAAGTTAATTTACATCGCCATTACTCCAATCAATTTTACAAAGCTGTCATATTTAAAAGTGTAAAAAAGCCGCAAAAACACCAAGGTGGTCACGCTTTTAAATATTTAGCTCTAATCAACAGAAAAAAGTTAAAGAGATAAATATTTAGCACTCGAATAGTTAGCCAACAATTGTGCCATAAATGTGCAAATAATGATAATTAATGTATGTATGTATGGAATCGAATTGTATGCATATACAGTGTATATACACACACATACAGTATCTATGAGAATGTATTTATAAGTTTATATATATTTGAATCATAATAGAAATTCTTTTTATTGTGGAATAAAAGAAGAGATGAGCAGAAAAAAGATTTATTGTACGCCAAGTAATAAAATGGAAATTAAGCCTCTCTTTGCCTCTCTTTTAGCTCTTTTTTCTGTTGTATTCGTTTTTTAATGCATTACTTGGAAAACCAATTTTATGAATAGCTTTAAGGAATTGCTTTAACACTATTTTTATAGGTTGTTCATTACAGGCGCTCATGAATTCAATTTTATTGTTACGAAAAAATTAACCGAAAATAATATATACGTATAAATTGTTTTGCAAATTACACTCAAAAAGTTAGTGAAAAATATTTGTGGCGTTTAGTGTTTACAACGATTTCCAACAAATAGAGACTTTAATAATCGAGAATTTTATAATAGATTTTTGTGTCAAATAAAATTATAATTATTAAACATTCAATCTTGTTGCCAGATTATATGCCTTGCAAATTCTAATAATCAATTTCAATATCAATTTCAATTTACAATTGATCGATCAATTCAGTTAACAAAATCATAAAATATGTATTCGTTTTGTTTTTATGCAAACAATCCTTAAAAATCAATACAAATATAAATATGCAAATAAATAAAATTGGATTAATTATTAAATAAAATAAAACAAATTAGAATTTTAATGTCGATATTTATTTTTATTAAAACAAATAAATGAATAAAAATCAAAACTATCAAGTAAAAAAGAAATAAAAAATTGAAAAAAATATTGATATATCCGTATATAAATGTCTTGAACTCTGAGTATAAACTTGAATGTATATTAAATATTGAGGTGATATGAGATATCAAAAGATAATTAATTATCTAATTAATGATTAGAGGCCTTCCACTGCATTAAAGAAGTTGTTTCGCCATTAACTACATGTAAAGTAAAGTAAAAAATGATACAAATCTGCATAAATACAGTGTATTAGTGAGTATTGGGAATATGAAAAACTGCTGCAAACCCTAAACACTGGCAAACGACTAATGTGTGTTTTATACTAAGTTAGAAATTAAATTTTTGATTGCATGCAAAAAGTAATAAACTTAATAGAGATGTAACAGCGGAGTAAAGCTCTTGCAAATCAATTTTTCAGCCCTTCGTTCTGAAAGTTTTTGGCTTTTTTTAGTTGGAAAGCATTTTCTGATTTAATAAAGAACACATGTTTTTATGTACAGCCAATACGTTAGGCATTTGTTTGCTCGAAAGCCGTATGAAATTAATAAGCAAATTGAAAAATTCGTTACAATTCACAGCAAATTCTAGTTAGCCTTAAAATATGAATTAAAGCCATGAATTAGAAAAATTGCGATTTCAGACTCGATTTATTGCAGACTAGAGTAATGTTTGCATTTTTTTTGCTCCAAATTTATTGCCTCTTCAATGAATATTTGACATTAATTTAATATAATTTAAGAAAAACAATGTTTTTTATGCAAAAATTACTTAATTAGATAAATAAAATTTGCAAAAGAATAAGTGAGTCTTCAGTCTTCTCTCACATATAGTACACTATCTTTAAATAGCTATTAGTGTAGAGAAAAAAAGACTTAAGACTTGAAAACACAGCAAATATTTGTTAGCATAAGTAGAGATAATATGAGTGCTATTTAAGAGTGACTAGAATTAGGCACTTAAGGAAAAAAAGATGCAAAATATTATGAGAGCTTTAAGGAGTTTAGGGTCAAAAAAAGATAGATAAGAGCATAGACTGATGGCTGGGCTCTCTCGACTCGACTCGACTCAGGGTGTTTGGGAGACGACTCTCTTCTGGGCTAAAGAGTTTTGGGACTTCAGTTCACTTTTCGCATATGACTGAGCAATGGGTTGGCAATTGTTGGTTTGCATTGTTCTCCACCACAAGAACTGATTGTTCCAGTAATGGCTCGAAGAATAACATATTTTTAGGATATAAACCCATCTCTAACTTAAGAAGCAAACAATGGCAAACATTTTTGCTGTCACCAATCAAGAGTGGAATGGCATTAGAGAGTGAGCCCTAGCCCTGACTAGAATGACTAGAATGTATTGATATATACAGTCATTCGTCAGTAATATTTGTCTAAAATATTTTTTCTTTCGCTGATATGCCGTCACTAGCAGTCAGTCAGAGCCTAACCTATCGAAGAGTGAGACCGCAATACGAATGCAAAATACGAATACAAATACGAAATACTCAGACAATAAAGCATTTGAAATATTTTCGAATCAGAAGTAGAAGAAGTAGAGAATTATTAAAATATCAGATGTAATAACTGGTTGATTGGCGATGACTGGCCTTACGAGCGCCGAACGGCTTATGCAAAGTAATGATCAGTCAGTCGGCGAACATGTTATAGACTATAGACCTGTTCAGAGCTCTGACACGTTAGACATTAACACTGATTCTTATCGCAGATTCTGGACATACGTGAGTCAGAACAGAGAGAATATCTTTCTTTCACTTTAGAGATTCAGAGCTTTTCCTCAAATTTATTTAAGACTAAAAAATCAATGTTTTTTCGTCAGTCAAGTGAAGGACTGGGCTCTCGGAGCGCATTCACGCTGTGATTGTTCAGAGGAGTAGTTGATAATCAATGCCATATTACTGTCAGATAACCTAAAGAGCCTCTCGATATCAAAACACACACTACAGACAAACTGTACCCAAATTACACTTTACTCTAACCAATAAAACAGAAAAAATGGCGAAATTTTAGTTTTATTTGATTGTTAAACTAGGGGAAATTCTATTGTTATTTAATAAGTGTCATGGATTTTATTTTAAAATTTATTTTCCTTTAATGTAAATTTATTAAAAATATAAAATGTATAAAAAATACTTTGCAAGTTTTTATGCAATAATAGGAAAACTTGTTTGGTGTTCAAGTAACAAAAAAAGCAAATAAGCAATAATTGGTTGAATAGTAGTTTTTATATAAAATACTTTTAGTATAATTTTCAATCAAATAATTGGTGATTACTGAACACAATTTTCATATATTAATTCATTATATATTTAATACACTGTAATAGAATATGTTTAGGAGTCCCTGTGCCCTCCATTCACTCCACCCTAATATCGGAGATGACTGTAAAAATTGGACATCAACTGCAAACCTCTGGTGTGTATTGAGAGACTGCCAATCATTGCCTCTGCAATGGCTAACAATAGGGCTTATAATCCAATTACTTTGATTAGAATCGAGAGAGAAATTCAATAAAATTATTTAAGGATTTAACTGCAGATGTTTACTGAGTAAGTGATAGAGAGTTCACTAGCCGTGGAAGACATCGGGTCCGTTGTTCTTCGGGTATAGGGCATAGGATATAATATACAGTATATTAATATATTAATAAACAGTATATACAAATAGACACATAGTATACACTTCGGGCAATCGGTTGAGAGCGCATATGAAACCAAAATTAAGTCCAAACTCCGTCTAATCACGCAATGTCTTGAATGCGATATAATTTATTGAGAATTGGCTACACCTACACAACGGAGGGCAACGAAATGTTAACTATCTATCGGTGCACTCATATAGCCTTATAGCCACTCAAACTAACTAGTCAGTTTGTTTGAGTATACGCTAACTAACTGTTATGTATGACTTGCGTGCATACACTTCGGCAAAAAAGGTATAATAACTTACAACACCGTAAATATGAGATACACTTTCGGCAGTAATTGTAAGTCTCAGCTCTTCTCATCCTCTCTGGACTCGATAGGTATTACAAGTATTCTTATCCTCTTTTGTAAGTCTGATAGAGGGCTAAGCATTCCTATGGTTTAGGATTGTATACACATATAAAAATTGGTTCCTAAAGCACAGGCAAAGGGCAACTAATTTGCATAATTACATATTGGCTAATGGCTTTGTAATCGCCTTAATTGCTATCCAAAAGTTTGGCCTTCGATTACATTGACTAACAAAATGATCATTTTTACGGCGATCCCAATCAACAGGTGTGTAATGTGTGTGCGTTTTCCTCTCAAATGTTTGTTTTTTTCTCTATCTCTCTCTAACCAAATGCATAATTAAAATTTGAAGTCAATTGAAAATTCAGAATTCATTACAATTTTTTTTTTGAATTATAGAAATTGCTTCAAATTATTAGTTTTCTTTATTTTTTGAAATTATTGCAAATAAAACCTAATTTTGTTTTATTTTTCTGTCAGAAAATTATCGAAATGCTAATAAATTTAAAAGAAAAAAAAGTTCAAATTAATATTCTGATGGACTTTTTTTTGTTGTTCATAAATCAGCAAACTAAGTTTTAAGAGAAAAATATTTTTCTCGAATTTTATTTGCAATTTGAATACACCTACAAAACCTGACATACTCTCCAAATGTGCTGTTGGGGACAAATATGATATATATTTATAATCAATTCATAGAACATATTGAGTACAAAACAAAAATTTCATGTGATATAAAAAACAATAAATTAAGAAAAAACTAAAACAAGTCATTCATAATTGAAAAATAAGCGATTATTTGCACAAATTCACACTTGATTTATATGCATATTTAAAAACCAATTCGTAAACAATATGCAGATATTCCTAAACTATTTTATGCATTGAATAGGTAGGAGAGGACAGTATGAGTAAAAAAGCAAAAACAAACAGAATTCACGCTGTTTTGCATCCGTGGTGTCTATATTTTTTTTTTATAAAATGAAAATATTTTTACAGTTCGGCTCAAACCTTGAACGAAGAGAGCGTTTTTACAAATTATTTTCAATTTTTAGTGAAAAACAGATAAAAAATAATAAAATAAATATATATTTATTTAAAAGTGCAGCCAAGTGTGAGCTGTAATTTAAAATAGTTTTTACTTTTTTAACAAGCAAACAGACACACGAGGATTGACGGGCGAACAAAATTGGTAAATAGTTAGGCACTGGTGTTGGTAGCACTTTCACCCTCTGTGCCCGTCTCTGTGTATTAGGCCGAGTGTTAATAAGATAGTTTCTGCCGCAAGAATCGCTGATTTTTTCAGTAGAGGAAAGGCATGTAAACTAAAGCCGATGCAAAAAATTCTCGCTTTTAACTCAAAAAAGTTATACGAGATTTGAAGAATCTTTTGTGAATGTTTGTAAAGGATAGGATAGGGGAGAGGAAAGGTGTCTGTGCCAGTGCTGTAATAGGTTTTGTCGATGATTAATGGCTTTAACTTAAGACTGCTTTCCAATAGTAGGGCGGCTTTGGCTATCATAACACAAACATTTTGCAGTTCAAACACAAGAACAAAAATTTTTGTTAAATGCTAACAATTTTTTTCTTTTGGTCTTTCAGTACTTCTACTCCAATACTCAACTGTTTTGAGCAAAAACGCAAAAATTCAATAAATTATAAATCAAAGCGAGAGTTAATTTTTGCGAAAAGGGGTTTACTCTCTATGAAAGATCAATATTGATTGAAAGTCACGCAAATTAAACTCCCGGTGCTAACACCCGGGTGCTCTAATGCATTGAACTTAAAAATCAATTTCATTGACAATTAATTTAATAGTAAATTGTATATTAAATTAAAGATGCGCAGTCTCATCTCTTGAAAGATACAAGGACATCTTATGATCTAACTTAAATATAGATTATTAAAACTGTTATCAATTTTAAAAGCATTATAAAAATATAAAGATAAACCTTTAATTAAATTCTTTTCGAAATGAATATAAAAATGTTTGCAAAACTAATCAGGATGAGTTTTAGTCTGATGCCACTCTTGCGCATCTCATATACAAACAGCTTGCGGCCAGAGTCAGAAGATTTCTTATTTTTGTTGTTAATTCCGCAAATAAATTGATATTAGAGTAGAGTTTGTATATACACTGTATTATAGATTGATTTTTAAACTAATTAATAAATTTTTGTTGTTTTGCTATTTTTTACTTAAATGAGATAAAATGATTAATAGTATCGAAAAATTCTTATTTATTTATCAATTTATAAATAATGATTAAAAATTAATTTATTGTAAATTCAATTAATTGAATTGAGAAGAAGCTATTAATGCAAAAAATCAATGATACGTTTGACGAGAGTTCAAAAGCATAAAAACTGATTTATTCGCAAGAGTTGTATATTTTGACAAAAATTCTTTGCAGAACTACAACCGTATTATTGGTATTCTTCTGTAAGTCGTTCTACTCTTTTATTTTTGGCATTGGATTCATGGGATTCGGGATTTGAATGAGTGTTATGGCGCCTATGCCTGTAATGTGAGACTTTGCACATGTTGGAAACTATTAGATGTAACGAGAAAACTCTATATCTTACAAGTTAGTATAATAGTATAGTATAATACTGAATAAACATTTTGATATTTGTGCAAATAAATTATAATTTAATATATTAATGCTAATGAGGCGTAGCTTAATTAGTGATCATCGCTATTTGATCGAGTCTATGGGAGCGCAAGGGCAGGGGGAACGGGGAACGGGAGGCAAGACAGGCAAAATGGGGGAGAGCAGGCAAGAAAGGGGCAGGCAAAAAGACAAATGACAAATATTTGACTTACGTTATGTAGTTTGTAGTAAAGACCACATGCATTGCATACGGGCTCTCCGTTATGGTTCCGGCGCCATAAGGTCGTAGTGGTTGTCTTGCAATTGGCACAACTGGTCCCGGCGCGACGAGCTGCAGACTATACAACCCGGGAAGACAACAAGATAGTGCACATTAGACATTAGGCGAATATTCAAATATTTGGTGTTTAGGAGTTTGACAATTAGCAACAATTTGTTTTTCTATTCATTTTTTTGTATAGTATTTGCAAATTATCGCGTCATTAAAATTCCCAATATTTTCATGTAATTCAGTTTAAAATTCAAACCAATATAATTTTCGTGTATTAGCAAAGTTCAACCGACTCATTTTTATTGTGATAAAACACTCAAAAAATAATGTTGACAATCAATATAAATACAAAGAAATGAGCCAAAAATCTGCTTGATTTTGATAATTGGCATTCACAATCCACCTGGAAAGTTTATTAAGATTTTAGTTCAAAATTTTATCATTTTCCCTAAATCAATAATAAATCCGGTTTTAACAATTAAATATATTTAACTAAATTTAATTAAAATAAGCAAAATTTTTAAGCATTAAAAAAATCCCCCAAGGTTTTAGGCCAATTTGAGTTTTAAAAGAATGCTTTCCCTAATATCTCCCCCCTGAATCGCCGAACCTTCTAAATCTCTGCATAAAAGGTTGTTAAAAATATATTTAATTAGAATTAAACCTTTTAAATTTCCCAGAATAAACAAATTGGTTTATTTAAAACCCATTTGGCCAAGCCTGATTAGAGGCTTGAAATAATGGCTTTCTTATTTTCGTCATCAATTAAAGCAAATATTGAATAATTATACAAATATTTGATTATAATAATAATAATATAAAAATGTTTATCATTAATGCGGTTTCCATGTAAACAGTTGAGCAATTAATATGACAAACGGCCAAAACCAGGATATATATGACGGGCCGTAGCTATGATTGTCGACTCTGGGTCTATCTCAACGTATAGTAACCAAGCGATAGACGGCTAGTATTGGGGCTATGAGTAGGGGCCGTGTTGGGAGCTCACGACTAGGTCATTTGTTATATCATCAGGTGCAGAAAAATTAGCCAAAACCGCTGTTCACGTTCTGAACGGCCTCACGAATCGCTCGGTTCCGAACCAACTCATTCTTTTCCCCTACTTTTTCCCAGAAGAAGAAGAGGCGAACATATCTTTAAAAATATTTTTGGTGCTAATCAGCCAAATCCAAACAATAATTACATTAAAAACTATAATTTAAAACATTTATTGTCTTATCTGTTATAATATTGTTTTTTGAATGTCATCGCAATTGTATTGAAAGGTTTTTCTAAATCATATTTTTATTTTAATTGAATAGATATTGATTGACCAAAAATTTGTTCTCTTTATTATTTTATGCCTTATTTGCTACTAATCGGGAATTTTTTTTTAAATTTATTTTTTTGCTTCATTTGCTTAATTGCTTCAATTCATTCAGTTTTTTTCGTTCAATCATTTTCTAAATCACTTTACTTTCGAATTTAAATTAAAACCAAAAATAATTATTTTATAACCAGTTCTTAACATTAAATAACTTATTTCTAAACAAGAATAATTAATTTTTTATATTAAAAACTTTTTAATAAAAATAAGACGAAAAATCAAAGAAAATTTCTTAAATTTTTGTGTTAATTCAAGAGAAAAATATACTTTAAATCTACTTAAGAGTGATTTTGTCAAAACATCAAATATCTTCAGAATATATAATCAAAGATAAGAAAAGAGATCGAAATAAAGATAGGAAATGTATTAAAAAATTTATTTGCAATTAGATAGTAAAGAGTCGGTAATAAAAAGCTAACCACTGCTTTGACATTAAATTTTATTTGCGTTTATGAGTTTTATTTTTAAAACTCTCCTGGTTGATTCAATCGGCAAAAAGGGTTATCACTGCTAGCACTCAATATGCGCTTTAATCTCATTTATATAACTTGGAGTAATTGGCCTAAAGCTATACAAATACATTCAATTTTGTTAGACTTCAATCAACTAAATATGATATTTAACGCTCAGACAGTACTGTATATCTCGACTCATTTTAAGGTAAAATTTCAATTTACCAGTTCTCCTAAATAGGAGCCTAAAAGAACTTTCTTAATCAATAAATGGAGATGGCATGATTTAATGCAATGAATAGATTAGTTAAGTAACTTATGTTTTTAAACTGCAAGGTTACATTGCACAGCAATATGTGATTAGCACTCGTAGCACATATTATATGTGATTTTTAATTGTGATAACAAAAGTCGAATTACGAGTAAAAAGAGCTGAAATGATAAGAATTTTCTTAAACAGTTAAGACTTAACATAATTTTTTTTATTTAGAATTTTTGTATAACTCTTGAACGGTATAGAGTCGACTGAGTCGGTAGAGATATATTTGTATGTTTGCCATCAAATGGTAAAATTATTTTTTGTAATTGCCTTAAGGATTAATAAATACGTGATTTAGTTCACTAATAAGTTAAAGATTTTCTGCATTTAAAGGAATGCTTTGGACCCAAAAAACTATCAAAAAAATTAAACCAAAAAAAGAGAAAAAATTAACTGATATTACATTTTCAAATGATATATAAATTCCATTAATTTATTTGCAATTTTTGATTAAAAAAGTTAAAAAACACTTCAATCTTAAAAAAATATATAATCTAGTTTTTTTCGCAACTGATGTTTGTCTATCTGTGCTCTGCTCTCGAAAAAATGTTTAAATCCATTACGAATTTGCACAAGAATTGGGGCAAAAGTAAATTATTATAAGATTGTATATATATTTAGAATTCTCTACAATACATATACAGAGCACTCATTGAACTTTCGAAAAACAATCCAAAACAAAAACACAGAGAAAAAGTGAGCAAGAGCAATGAGTTGGAGCGCACCGGCCGTCAACGCCGTTTATTCTCGCTTCTCAACGCCGCAGCACCGGTATTAAGAAGTGAATTATATCGAAATGGAGGGGAAAAACACACCTTTGAAGCAAACACTCAGTGTTAGTGACCATAAGAAGTGTAATTAATATCAGAATAGCGTGTTTCACGACTCAGACACATATATTTCATAGCCTGGTGTAGCGCCCGGTTAACAAAAGCTCGTTAGCAAAATGGATATACAGTAAACTCCATTTAAAAAGGCCGGAGAGGGACTGGAGGAGAGAAAAATCGAAATCAGGAAAGACCTAATGAAGTTTTGGGTGTTTCGTATAAGACCAGTGTTAGGATGATCTATTAGGCCGATCCATTCATCGGCCGGTGCGTTCTAGACAATATTGTAGCGCTCAGGTATTTAGTTTTATTTTTGCTGTAAAAAGAGAGATATTTCTACATATTTTGCTTTTTTTGCTATTTTAGAAAAAGAAACAAAAACTTCAAAACTTTTTTCTCCATATTATTTATGCTAAAACTCCACTCCAATAGCAAGTATTGATATGTTTAAACAAATTGTGTACAAAAATAGTAAATATAATAATAATTCGCGTTTTGGCCCAGGGCAGTTCTTTGTTAAATGTTAAATAGTATGTAATTACCACCTCTCGCGTAACGAAAATTCGTGACCTTAAGCACCAGTTATATTGGGATGTGATTAAAGTCTTCGTTTAAATACACTTTTATGTATTAAAATCCATAAATGATTTTCTCTCTATTCTAATGTTAAACTAATTCACATTTTCCTAACATTGTTTGAGTTTGTTATGTAATGAATATTTGTAGTTAGAATCAAATGTAGCCAAAGCTAGTTTGCGAAATTCTCAATGAAATGACCTTATCAAGGTTTTATTAAAGAACAAAACTTATTTAACTATCAAAATTGAAATATAATATAATATAACAAGAACACTTTGTGTGCATAAATTGGTTAAAAAGACTTTATTGTTTAATTACTTTATGCGCCTCCCCGAGTCAGTTGACCTTGCTTACCTCTTAGACAACAATGTATTATATAATTTAAAGTAGTATTAACTACAGTATAGTGAGAGTAAAAGTAATAAAATACTCACAAGTCGTCGCTTAGGTTTGATGAGAGGCCTGTTCTGTCCATTCATCTTATGGTAGAGACCGCAAGCGTTGCATAAGTAGTGTCCGGTGCCGTCCCTCCGCCATAAAGGGGTTGACGTCGCTCCACAATTGACACACTCTCGACCTTCTAATGGATTGGAGAGAAAATGCAAACATTTTATTATTGAGAAAAGCATTTGAATTGAATTTTATGTTTTCGAACTAAAACTTTGACAAAAAACGATAAATAATAAGAATAATGAAAAACAAATTCAAACTAAATAATAAATAATTAAAAAGAATAAAATAAATGGAGTTGAGGAAAGGGATGGGGAAGGAAGGGGTAGTTAGCTTTTGTATTGCACACTCATTACACACAAGTCTATTGTGAATCGCATTGCGAATATGTATTGCATGTATTGCACAGAAAGTTATTTGAGTTAAGAATTCTTGGACTACAACAGCGAATATATTCGAGAAATGTGAAGCGATTCGATTTCATGGCATATCTTCTTCAGTGGAAACTCAGCCCAGACTCTGGCTCTGGTAGTGGCACTGGCACTGGTAGACAGACTTTGAGTCGAAAACCCGAAAAGCACTTTCACTTCAATAAATGCTTTAAAGGATTTTTCGTCTCTTCTCTACTTGTGTTCACTTCATCTAAATGTGCATAAAATGAATGCATAAGTGAAGTGAATATGACTTACAGTTTCTGAAAGGAGAGCCCAGACCTCAGACCTTCGGAACTGAACAGTCAACTCAAGAGTATTTGTATTGATATTTGTCTTTCGAGTTATTTTATGCCTTTGAACCCATTGAGCAGAATTCGTGTGCCTTTTATTCAATATTCGTATTTGAGTTTCGATTTTGACAGACATAAGAAAGTCAAATATGCGAACAGTTATTATTGTATTATTTTGTGTACAAAACTCAAATACAAACTCATTAAAACATTTCACTTTCTCTCACTCCCAAACACTAACAATATTTTTGTTTATTTATGCAATCATTCAGTTTTTCATAGCTTTCATTTGACTCATGTGTTTCAATACAATTAGTTTTTGTATTACATTTAAAAAAGTTTCCATCACTTGATGAAAAGAAAAATTGACTTAAACTCAAATATGCAAACAATTACTATTTAACTCGATAACAAAACTTATTGTAAAACTATTTTTCATTCAATCGCTTCTCTCTCAACAAGTTTTTTATCTTTCAATAAGTATTTGCCTTATAGTCAGAGCTTATAATAAAACTTTGCAATTCGTGTCACTCTTTAACTTCTAGTAATCAATTAGTATTGAAATAAACGTATAGTTTGAAAAAAATAGGGACAGAAGTGAAAGGGAATGTCCATTAGATCAGTTGATAAATAGATAAATAAGTTGAAAAAAGTAGAGATAGGATTGAAACGATTATATCCTTTGAGTTTTATATCGCAAATAACAATTACTCAGTGCATAGTTTAAGGTTTATGTGGCGTAAATAGCAATAAACGTAATCATAAAAATTATTGTTTTATTTTAATTTTGTTTTTTGTTTCAAAAATCCATATCTCTTATGAGTGTACGAGTGGGGGAATGCATGAGCAGACATACAGTGCAGGCATACAGTGCAGCTATACAACAGCAGCCATACAGTGCATTCAGTATCTCAGGTAAATGACACTATTATTAATAACAATTGAAAATAGCATTCCATTATTCCAAACAGAATATTGTATTGAATGAAAAGCTAAAAAACTGATTGATTTCCATACACTTTATATGACATTTATTGAAATTCAATTTCTTTATAGCGAAACGTGTCTAATATTATTGCATTTAAATATAGCAGCACTTGATTGACACATCAGTCTATCTGCTGGTGAACAACACCCATCCTGCCATAGCCGGAGTGCACAGGCATACTGTACGGTATACTGTACATATATATATATATAACATAACATACAAATATGCACATGGCACATACGGAATCTGTGCATTGTAATATATGGCATTCTGATTTTTTCTTTAATCAGAGTCTGGGCTCTATTTGCTTCACTGCTACTCTATTTGTGTTATTGTTTTCCGATTTAATGCCATTTTATATAATAACTACTCTTTGTCTGGCAATCACTTTCCTGTACACTAACCAACAATATCTGAACCCCTCTTCCGAAACCCCGAGACTCGATGTGTTTCCCATAGTTTTGGTTGTGAGCCATAAAAAATTGTTTAATATAATTAATAACACTATTGTCTTCATTTTTCAATCTCTTAGTCTCATAGCCTCTTCTTCTCTAAAAACTTGTTTTTATGCAAATCAATGATTAGTTTTTAGTTATTTTTTACACAATTTTTCTTTACTTCACTTCGGCTTTTCTTAATTATAATAAAACTTCTGATGAAATACGACATAATTTTACACTTAATTATTTATATTTTACATTCTAATTAATTTTTTACTCGTTTCCAAACTATTTCTCTTTATTTTCCTTCCACTGAATATATAGTTTGTTTTTATAGAATATTTAGAGAATTTGTTTTTATCTAAATCGACAACTGATCGGAATTTGTGTGAAAATAACCTAAAGAATAAATATACAAATGTTTCGCTTTTTTCTGAAATAACAAATTCATTTAAAAACAGTTTTTTGAAAATAATTCACAAAAGAGTTCAACAAATTTAATATTTTTTCTCTGAAAAAAAGAAAGAAAAATTCTTTTGAAATTTTAAGTTCTAAATATAATTTTTGTTTTCTGTTGCCAAATGAGATATTCATGAAATTTGTGTACTTTTTGTTAGTTTCGACTCATAGACTAAAATTTTTTTCAAAGACTTATATAAATAAATGAATAAATTTTTAATTGAAGCAAAGAATTACAGAAAAATTCAATAAACATAAGTAGAAATTCAAGTTTTTAAAAAGCAAAGAAAAAATCGTTTTTTCTTTTAAATTACACTCAAATACTGATATGAATGATATAAATATGAAAATTCAGTTTTAGCCTTAAATTTCATTCAACAAAATATAGAGAAAAAGAGTGCAATTAATTCGGATGCGAACGGCATATAAAGTAATTTATGATTTTAACGATCCCTTAGACTTGAATTTATATATATTTCTATTAGAGCTGATTATCTAATCGAAACGAAATTAGAGAGTCTTTGAGATATTTAAAAATTGCATAAAACTATAGTTAACTAAATTCATGACTTTATTTAGGAAAATATAATCGTTATTGCGATCAATGAACGATACAGTAGTCGACTCTCACTATATGTTTAATTCTGAGCATCAGATATGGTGTCGATTCTCGACTGTCTATTACTTATTGAATATTAATACGCAATCGCATTACACACTAATCGTTATAATTATTTCAAAATCAATTTTACTTCTTGTGGTAATCAACTTATCATTAAATTTGAATTTAAATCAATTGCTAATACTCTTAATTGCTATTTTTTGTTTTTATATATACATCAAAGACATATATATTTAATCTTGATAATAAATCGAGACATCTTAACTCTATCTTTAATTTTAGCTTTATCAATCGCTAATCAATTATTTTTTATTTATTTATTTGTTGAGAAATTTCCTTGAGGAAAAATAGAGTGAATGAAATTAATCTGAAACAATTTAGAATTCACATTAATTTGTTGGTTTTTTTTGTGGAAACTATTAATTTTTTAAAATAAATCTTGTTTTCTAAAAAAAATTAAGTTATCAAGAATAATTATTTAAATTGATTTTAAATTTAAACTTTTTGAGGAAAATTTTTCAGATTGTTAATCATATTTCACTTAATATTTCCTGATTTCATGTTTGATAAATTAAAATTAATTTTTTTTTGCTTAAAGTAAAACTCAATTAAAAGTCCCTTAAATTCTGATAATTTCTGAATAAATTCATAATAATTTATAAGTCGTTTAAATGTTTCGCAAAATTAAGCATTGCTTAAAATACTGAATCAAAATATTTTAATCGCTTCTTCTTAAAACTAATTTATAGTTTCGAAAATAAAAGACATTTTGCAGACAATAAAGAATTAGAGAAAGAATGCAAATATAAAAATGATTGAATAGATGGGAAAAATATTAATTGAAATGAAAAAAGAAGAAAAAACTGAAAACAATAAGAAAGTCTTCAATAATTTAAATTTATGTAATTTTTAAAATATATTCCAATCAAATGAAGTTAATTGTGTTACGGCTTTGTTTCATATATATTAAGCAATACTCTTTAGGTTCGGTTTGTATTTTCTCATATAATTCACAAATAGTTTGATTGTTTTAATGGTTTAGACAATAATAAGTTGTTTTCCAATTCCTAACCTATCGTATCGTATAATTTGCTTCAAGTAATTGATCGCTAAGTTATTCACAAAAGGGTTTATAAATTATTTGCTTGTTATACACAAACAATGAAAAGTAAAACAAAATTTTTGCCATTTTTACGTTAAGACCTGACAAACCAATTGATATTTTATGTCAAACAAGAGATTACTTGTACTAAAAGATTCTATCTATCTATCAATCAATTAATTGATTTATCTTTTAGTCAACAATTTTTATATAAAAAACTAAAATTTAAGATTAAATTAATTAAAATGTTTGAATATTATGGTTTGCCTTTCAGTTCGCTGTTATTTAAATAAGTAATTCATTTAAATATACGATTGAAATGAATTTAAATACTGAATAACAGTATTAATAATTCATTAAAAGATTTGTTTTGATAGAAAGAGTTAACATATTATGAATGATTGCTTAATATTATTGTCAAGCTAAGCTAATTCGGCAAGTCTATTCAAACTGTGAGGTTCTGTTGCATTCATGGCTCGCAAACGGACCATAAAAGTCAAAAATATGATTGAGTTGTCATTAAAAACTGCTAAAAGTGCTTAACATAACTAACAAAACGGTTATAACCACTGAAATAGATATTATATTGACGAACAATCTTAACTAAAAACGGTTTATTCGTAACTGTATTTTATGCGAAAATATATTTATTTGAAAGGTTTATAGAGATGGCAAACGAGTTAGCCGTTCTCTCACTCAGATTATTTCCATCATTAAATGTAGCAAGCATACATTATATTCCATCAAAATTGTCATTTCTTCCGATTCAACATTTTTCAAATAAAAAGTGGTTTGAAATTAAAGCTTTTGACCTAAACCTAAAACTAACTATTTTTTTAAATTAATTACAATTTGGTTAATGTTTCACATTTTTTCAAATTCTGAGCTATAAATAAATTAATGGAAGACATAGTCGAAAAGAAGTGGTGGGAGAGAGAGGGAAGGGAGGGGAGAGAGAGAGACCTGAGAATCGAAAACGACATACAATAAAGAGAGTGAAAAGACAGACAAAACGATAATGAATACAGTTTTCGGCCATAAGTCTATTCAAGCACTCAATATATCGCCCGAAGCCCAGAGTCATAAAAGTCGAAACAAAACCCAAAAAAGAGAAACAAAAATAACTTTAATTTTTTTCAAACTAAAATAAAATTCGAGATCTTAATTTCGACTCAATTTAATTTAAAGTTATTTTCACTACAAAATTCATTTATGTCTTCAATGAATTAGTTTTCGAATTTAAAGGGACAGAAAATTTAAAGCCATATATAAAAACCTACTCTACTCTCACGGTTTGAAATGGCTGTCCTCAGGTCATAGTTTTTTAAATGTAATAACTTATTACAAAACGAGTAATAACTCTTGAATTTATAATTTATTCTCTTCTGACTGTGCAATCAAAGTATGTAAATATAGCGAATAGACTATTTGGGAATAGACTATCGCATATTAATACGCACTAGTATGCCGTATTGAAGTAACGTACAAGTGCTCTATTTTATTTCCTATCATGCTATTAGGGGCGAGGGTGGGAAAACATTTCCCTAACTTAATCGGGTATTAGCTGTGGTATATATTTAAAACTGAGAGCACATTAGCCATTAGAATATTGGCTGTTCTGCCCGATCACTAAATGTTAGCCTAAGCTTACGTTCCCTTCGATTATATGCCATTTATAACAATCAGCTGTTGTATTGAATTCCTTCCAAATTGAAGTGCATTTTGAATAAGTATCGAATTATACGCGCGTTTTGAGCCAATATATTCGGCCCAATGTCAACAACTATTAGATACCTGTGCTCAAGCTATTTGGCAATCGAGGCATTCATGACTATTATATTTTATATAATAAGTTATATAACTTATAAATATAATGCTTTGCAATCATGAATTCCACTCCTCGTTTAATTGGAAATGTTATTGGAGTCTAAGTTTGAGTTTTGGGTGCATTCTCTCCCTCTCCTCACTTCTAACCATTCATTCATTGATATATTCAGCCGAAACTAAATACAAATATTTACTTAATTTTAACTTTTGAGGCTTACATCACGTTTAGCTAATTTTCAATAAAATTTAGCCAAATATAATGTATATATAAATATCGATTATTTTTATTGCAATTATTTCGAAACAGAACTCTAAGCCTAGCGTTGAATCGGAATAGAGTTTCGGAGCCGTAAAACCGGTCGTGAAATATAATTTTCGAATACAATTGATGACTAAAACTAATATTAGATAATCATAAGTAGAGCTCTTAGATTCCCAGACTCAAATATCTTTTAATATATAAATCAAATTAAATATTTTGTTATTTTTTTGTAATACGTTTAGAATATTCTTCAACATATCAACATAAAACTGGAAACTCTAATAACTGGAAAATTGTTGAAGAGTATCAAATCTAACGCTAAATTTAATGAATAAATTTTTATGTAACATGACTTTGAAAAAATACCAAATACTTCTCTTAGTTTTTTCTAGCTGGGAATTTGGAGAGAGAGGGAGAGAATGGGCAACTAGCTAGCTAACTATCCATATCCGTATCTTAACGGAGAGATTACATTAATTCAAGTGTTTTTGGTTTAGTGTTTGTTATAGATTCTATAGTAAATTATATGGTTTGAGCTGTTGTTGATTTATTAAATCACAACTCACTCGCTCACTAACAACCACACGATCGCTGTGTTTAGTGTCCAATATATTGCGTATAAATAATAATAATATGATATATAGTATTAAAACTACTCTAAAAGATAATTTTGGACACAAATTGGTGCAACACTTTTGCATTACAATACAATTACATATGTGTGTAATGAGTGGATAGATATTAAGATCTGCTTATCAGTGAATAAGATATGGAAATAATTTATTATTTTGAGGATATGTTAAATGCATAGCACATCATATTATGATTAGTTTGTGTTCTTTCTCGCCATAGCTCTGCACCAATCCATTAGATATTTATTTGTTTTAATCATTTTTTAAAAGTAGGGTTAGTTTGCAATTATATCAACAAAAAACCGAATTATAGTAAAAGTTTGTTTAAAGCAATTCAAATACGAATTAATGATGTCATTAATTATTTTTTAGTTAAATTTTCTCGTGAAAAGTAAAGCCTCATTACTACAGTACAGTCACTACAGTATAGTCACTATACGTAGTCATACATACTGTGCTGTATATGTAGTTAGTGTTACACAGAGTACAGAGTTAGTGCTCTTTTCAGTACTCAAGTACTCAAGCTTTGCAATAGAGTTCAAATGCATTGAAATTTTTTTCAGTTCTTTTCTTCACTGCTTTGATGACCGAAATTGCAGTTTAGGAAAAAAATTAATTCTTTTGATTTAGATTTAGTTAAAATTTTTGTTAATTTCGAAAATGGGTTAAAAGACAGAATTCGAGTCTATGTGTTATCTAATGATAAATAGTTGAGTTGTTAGATATGGTTAGAATTGATAGTTTGAATAAATATCGAATAAAGTATTAATTTAGAGAACATGTCTGTCAAGCCATTCCCGACTAACTCTCATTAAATTATTATCCAAATCACCACTAAATCAATGCTCAGTTGGAGTCAGTATTAGATATGATATGAACTGTTAGTATCAATAAATTAATTTCGTAATAGCCTTCGAGACGACTAATCTGAGTAGAGATGACATAATAATCTGATTATTAGTATTACTATTTCTAAATCTGAATCTAAATCTAACTTGTTGGATCTAGCTTAGTTTCTATATCTAGCTTAGAGTATTTATAGTAGTTCTAAGAGTAGTTGTAATTGAGTAGTTCTAGAGTGGTGATTGAGCGCTTACCGGCGCTGGACCTTCCCTTGGTCCTTTGCTTGCTCGATGACGACCCGGAGCTCTGAATGGACTTAGCACTAGCACTAAGCAAAGATGATGCGCTATGGTGTGAGTGATGGGGGAAACCATACGGAGAACTAGCGGTAAAATCGCTAACTGTGGACGTGGGCGGGCCTGAGCCGGACCCGACATAATGTGTGGGATAATAGGGACTTATCGAAGAAGAGTGATATGTGTGTGCGCTTTGATTAAGGCTTGTGGAGAAGTTAGCACCTGTACCTTCTCTGGGTTTGCTACTCGAGCAGTTAGTTAAGGCTGAGCCCAGGCTTGTGATCATATTGTGATGTGTGGCTGCATTCACGTAATACGGCTTCAGTTCGGCGGCACCGGCAGACGACGACAACGTGTCGGACCCAACAGAGCTGCATGCTATGGCCTGGGTGCTGCTGCCGCTGCTGCTGGCACTGCCATACTCTGTGCCCACTGAGCCTGGATTGGCAGCCTGGCCGCCGTTAGCGTTGGCCGCCGACGCTGACCCGCCCGACCCTCCGGACACGTTATCCGGTGTCGCGTCTTTCGGTGGCGTCGGAGGAAAGCTAAACAAATGTGGACTAGAGTGGGATGTGGGTGCTGTGGGACCGTGTGCTACTCCCATGCCTGGCGGGCTGTTGTGTGCGTGGCCGTGGCTGTGGTGCGACATTGACGGCTTCCCCGACCCGAACGGCGAGCACCAGCTCGGCCCGGCCGGGTGCCCATGACTGTGGTGGGCCGGGTGGGGCACCATTGGCGGCTTCGCCTCCCCTGAGATCCACGGATGTAATGCGCTATGAAAATGCGGCCGACATACCTGGCCACTGGTCACACGGGCTGCACAGGAATGAAAATTAAGCAAATTATTAGTTTTTTTTATTCAATTAATTAGTTTTTCTAAATTAAAATTTTATGTGATTTTTATCGATTGACTAATAAATTAAAATCAAATCTAAATTATCAGAAAAACAAATTTCTGTTTACTTTTTCTTTAAAATTATATTTATCACAAATTTATAGTTAGTTTTTACTATAAATACATTTTTAAAAAATGAATTATTATTTAGTTTATGATCTTTAACTAATTTATTAGGATATTTAGCAAAACGAATCAAAATTTATAATATTTTTAATATTAGTTTCGAAAAATTTACATTTAATTGAGTTGATATAATTTTTTGCAATTTCTGATCACTTGTTTAGATAGCCTTTAGGGCACTCGTAGTTTACACACAGATCGACCGAACAATGATCCCTCCCTTCGGGAAAAAACTTAAATATTGTGTAACTTTTTTCACAATTTTTAAAGACTTTATAATATTTATTGTCGATAAGTGAAAATTAGTTACGAAAAGAGATAAAATTTCTATTAACAGATTTCTATTAGAAAAAAAGTAATGAATAGCTTATATTGATTAGCAAAACAAATATCAGAATTACTAACACAAGTTGTAAATTAGAGCACATTTAGAGCTAACCATTTTTCATAAGTTTTATTCGTCCGATACAACCAAAAAAATATTAAATTATTTCAAAAAAAAGATTGACTGTACTGTACAGTTAAAAAATGGTAATTTTATATGAGTTTAATCTGTTTTTGTGTCAATGCATAAGTCAAGTTCCTTGTGATATGATATGGTAAGCAAAAAGAAGAGCAGTTTTTAGGTTAAAAATTTTTCCTTTTTTTTCAAAAATTAATACACGCTTTGAAAGCTATAAAAAAGGGAGAAATGCACTGAAAACTGAAAAATATGGTATATATCGGAGAATTTGAAGAAAAAGAATTTAAGCGCACAGTGTGAATGATACACTAACTGTACGTTCAGCATGTGGCCCATATATTGTAATTGAGGCTCAGGTATACATGAGCTATAGATGTATAGTTTATTGTAAAGTAAATTTGTAGTCAATACCGAATATTTTTTTTACTCGGCACAAAAAATTCTCGGTCTCTCTTTCTCTCTCTCTCTCTCTTGCTCACTCTCTCTCTCCTGCTCTCTCTCTCTCTCTCACCCTCCCTCCCTCTCGAACTCTGCCATAAATTGACCGGAAAATTGTTAGAAACGAGAAATGTGTGCAAAAGTGTGTGAAAGTTAGCAATATATGTGTCTCGAAGTCTGCCTCTATTGCTCTATTGCTTTCACATTATTTACCTACTCTTCCCTCTCCTCTCCTCTCCGTCTCTTCTCTCATTCCCATTCCTACTCCTATTCCTATTGCTACTCCTATTGCTGCTATTCTATGTAGAGACAAGAGTATAGACACAGAGATCTGGTTTTTCGCATATCAACCAATTTTGACAGTTCGCCAGCCCTTAACTCTATTTGGTGTTTAAATATATTGCATTTTCGCGTTTGAATTATTGTTTCAAATCTCCCAAATTAGCGCAATTGCACTCTTATTATATGACTTATTCGGTGCACAAAATATTTTGAACTATATGCCACTCTATCGCTATATATTCGTGTATTTTATGTATTATATGAATTGTAGACAAACACAGATCTGTTTTATTTTTAAAGTTACATAAAACTACTCTTCATTTCAAAGTAAAAGCGCATAAACACAACTCAATGTCAAGAATTTCTCTATTATTTTCTGTTTGTTCTTCAGTTAAAGTTCACTCATATTATTAGGGCTTTAAATCTTTTTCTAGTTTTCCGATACAATCAACTTCTGGCGCTTTTTTAGGCATTTAGATAGAAATCTAATCAATAATATTAGATTAGATTAGACTTTAAAATATTATTATAGATAAAAAAAATTCAATAAAATATTGTTTTGGTTGCAATCGGTTTAAAAGTTGGGAATATGTGGTCAAAACCGAAAGACTGGCTTTGATTTGATTACACGTAAAGAGAGGCCAATATAATGGATAATCTGAATATATAGTTATCTCATAATGAGTACGTTTAGAGCTTTTTATGTTTGTCAGACAACACAAAACAAACACTCATTCGGTGATGGGTTTAGGAGAGAGAAAAGGAGAGGGAGAGAGAGCAGGAGAGGGAGAGAGAGAGCAGGAGAGGGAGAGAGAGGGAGAGAGCTATTTAATGATTGGCCGCACCAGTAGATCATTACAAACTTTTTTCTGGTGTTATATTTAATTTATGGTTGTCTGTCAGTCATTCAAACAGTGCGTTTGATCGACGTTAAACACCAGCACTGGGCTCTCACAAGGGCTGGCCATCAAATGCCAACAAAACAATATTGCACTCAATATAATAGACATCAAAATCAAAGTAGAAGTGAATTGACGGCAAACCACATATGCCATACAAGCCATCCGAGCCATCCGCCCAGATATACAACCACTGCTATAATAGTCTTACGTTTCGTTTGGATTTTTTGTGTAAACTTTGTTTCGGATTCTAATTAATAGTTAGAATATTGAATGTTATTTCTCAGAACAATCACTGATTGGAAATATAATTTTTGGTGTTTTATATGAAATTTAAGCAAAATTAGTATTAAAATATAACTCATCTGTTGTTACACTCATTTGATGATGAAATGACTTAATAAATGACAAGAATAAGCATTAATCCTATATTATATATTAGACTCTTTTTGCTGTTCGATGCCTGCCTGTGCCCACTATGCCTGAGCTGGGAGAAGATGAGCTAATTTAGTATTTTTTGGCACAAGACATACAACGAGTAATATTAAAATGAAACACAACAGTACACAACAGTATTCCTATTAAATAAAGTGATACAACTGAGAGATAAGCGCTTAGTCTTTAATGTCAATCTCAAGAGTCATTTCCAACTGATGTCTGCATTTGTTATCAACTTTTTTTTAATACAGTCACCGCATGAGTGCTTTACTATAAATATAGATTAGCCCAAAATGATGGCTAATTCAAATACACAGACATTGAATTGAGATTTGAAAAAAATATACATAAAATAAAATACTTTTGACTTCAAATTCATTAAAAACAAAAAACCCGAAAATCTAACACTAATTATATGATATAATATACTATAAAGTTATAGCTATAGCTATAGCTATACAAATATAATGAGAAGTATGCATACCATGAGGTGATGGACGATAGCTGTGCACCGCAGCAGCTCTGGCAGCGGCGGCCGCTGCGGGACTTGCATAATAAGTTGCCGGATTTACGTGATTACCGCTTCCGTCGCTCATTGAATGAAAAAATACGTCCATATCGTCCGGCACTAACATATTGCCCGAGCCCTCCATTCGGGGCCCGTTGTCGGCGTACCAGCGATGAGCTGCGGCTGCGGCCGCGGCTGCCGGTGAGTTGGACTGTGATGACGGATCGGTGTTTGGGTTGTGCATACTGTCCATTATAGCTATTCAAATGACACACAAACTGTTGCTTTGAATTTCGGCTTAATTGTTAAACAGCTGTTGGAATGATATTTGAACTTGTACGTTTTTGAAACACGCCAATTAATACTGTCCTTCAGTTTTTTTGTTTCACTTATAGAATAGTTATTAAATTATTTGTTTGTTTGTCCGAAGCATTTGAGAAATAAAAAAAACCAATTTCTCAGTTCAGCAAATCTTACAGTTATTTCAAACTTCAGACTCAAAAAAGAGTCTCAGATCTGTAGCACTAGTGCTGTCGAAGTATTGAGTGTTTGCAGTGTTGAGCAGAATATTAGATTTCTATTGGAAAAGAGTGAGACAACATTGGATAGCATTAGTGAATCAGAATTATATAAATATATTTTCAATTAATCGATTTGAATAGTGAAATGCGAAATGAGGTTTATTCTCGGTGTCATTAACGATAAATTATATTTAAATCACTAAAAAGTGCACAACATTTGGAGCGAACACTCAGTTTGCAGTCCGGAGTCGAACTCAGAGACAAAAAAAGAAATTTAAAAATAAAATAAAATAATAATAAATAAATTCTCTCAAAATAACAGTTGAGGCAAAATCATTACTGCAATAAAATTTACGGCAAATGTTTAGGAATTAAACTTCTTATACACTTTTTTATATGGCTATACATTAGTAGTATTATAAGCCTTTGAATATAAAAAATCAATTTCGAAAAATCATTGGACATTTAAAACGGTGCAAAAGGAGAATATAATTTATTTCCAGGAAATCACACACTAATAGAAAGCGGGACAGACTCTAAATGTTAGTAATGCTAAAAAAGAAATTTATATATAAATACTAGATTTTCGAAATTTATTTCAATCCAGTTTCAGCGTTTCAAATAAAGTTCTTTTTTCTCTTAATTTTAGCCATAGTTTCTATTAATAAAACGAGACATTCGTATATGGATTAGAAAAAACTTTAATATTTTTATGAATCAAAAGTTGATCTTAATTTTAATCTAAATTTTTTTCAAATAAAATATTACTTTTGAATTAATTGTCTGAATTTTTCGAAAATGTATCATTTTGGAAACTAAGCCGACTCTAAACATAGATTTATACATTTGGGGTAAAAATTAAGAGTTTGTGTTTGAATATCAATACATTCTCTTACCGTTTGATTGATATAATCATAATCACTGTTGAGTTGATTTGATGCAATATTTTAATTGATAGATAAGCAGAGATTAATCAATTTGTTTGTCAGTTAATCAATCAATCATTTAATTTCGAAGCAATTAATCAAAACATAATTTCAAGAAATTTATTCATTCATTAAATCAATTAATCGATAGTCGAATCAATCGATAGATATCTAATCGCAACTATAATGCAAACACTTATTGATATCAGTCATTGATAATCTAAAACCGAATTAGGAGTGAATGGAATCAATGAGTGATAAGAGACACAAAATAACAGAACTTAAGATCGATATCCATTGAATGGATGTTTAGGTGAGATATCGAGATTAGATGGAGAAGAGAGCGAAGAAAAGCAAATACTAAAAAAATTGCGAATTAATCGCAACTATAAATCGTAAACTCAATGAATGAGAATAAGAATCGATTGAAGAGCGATAGTGTTGTGGCGAAAGTCTTAAACAGCACTGGAACAGCACTGGTGTGGTGTAGAGCACAGTCACAGTGAGCCAAATGCACGCGACTCTCAATACTCTCATACACTCTCATACACTGTTCGCTGTTCACACTGGAAGGCCAGGAATGTATGCAATGCTCGTACTTCTCGTACTCGTACTTCGCTCTACGATTTGCAAAACTGGTCTGAAGAAGAAGATCGAATCGCATCTCTTTCATCCCATTCCCACCATTGCGGTTCCCTCAGGATAGGAGGGGATAGTGAGTCTCTCTCTGTGCCTCTGCTCCATACTCTCTGCCTATGCTGCTATGCTGCTATGCTCCTGCCTGTGCTAGCTCTGGCTCTGTCTGCTCTCGAAGCCCATTGCATGCCTTGAATACTGCATACACTCTATGTTTGTATGTATATGCAGTCTATTAGTCTCTACAGTCTCTACAGTCTCTACAGTCTCTACAGTCTATGCTCTGCATTAGACTCACTCTACAGTAAACGCAGTAAACGGGGGATACACTCGAGCACTAGCACTGACTCGTAAGTCAGTTGTTTGGGGGAACAGAATAGCAAATATGGCTCTGGATTTCGCTTAAGAAGGTATTAACTTTTCAGTTCCCCCGCTGTTAGTGGCGCCAGTAGTTCACTAACAGAGAAGAGCTCTATGTAATGGTTGAGCCAATGGATGCGCACTATTGCGCCGAAAAGGGCCGGCCTATCGGTGCGCTTGTGTTCCGCCCGCCGTCTCATTATGAACGCACATTCATTGCATTTATTTTTTAATGTGTCGCTCATTCTTTACCACAAAAATGGGCTTTACTTTGCCGTCAATCATATCTTTAGCCACACCTTATGATTAATGGCACTCAAAGGAATAGCTTAGTTGAGTGGGCGGGGCTTATGGCAAATTAGTTAACACCCTTTTGATACTAGTATTGGAGTATCGAGCCACAATAGAGAATAGCTGTTAGGCTGATGTTAGGCTCGGGTATAGTCTGATGCAAACAACCGGTGCATCACTCTATGCATCAATCCGTGTACCACATGAGCCCACTATAAGAATAAGCAATATATTCAACACTATATGCTCTATGCTCTGTGTGCTCTTCTCTGTACTCTGTGCTCTGTGTGTCTGTTGTAGAGCACAACTCTATTCTTATCAAACTGATCAGGGTGTTATCCAAGAGGGATGCCTAGTTTGGGAGGTGTAGCCCAAACAATGCACTCCAGAGCCACACAACTACACAACAATGCAATTGCTTTTTAGCTATCGTTTCATTTAGTGATGGTTTTGTGTCACGCGTTCACACATTGCTATTACACACAAAACAGGCTTTTTCTTCAAAATAAAAACCATTTTTTCTTTTTCGCCGAGAATTTTGTGCAAATTATGGCAAACAATTCAATTATATGCCAAACCATTTCGTGTGATCCAAATCAGATACAAATACTGAAGTTTTTATGCCTTTTATATATAAAACTCTAATTTTCTCTGCTTTTCATGTTTGACTGTATACACAGTCAGTAATTCTGTTGTCTATTCACTACAACTGTATTTCTATGTATTTCAATGTATTTCTGTTTGTGTTTCTCTCTCTTTCTCTCTCATCACTAATGACTTTCAATAGTTGACTTGAAATGAATAGAAAAAATAATTTAAATAAATGAAAAAAAATTACTTTCAAATGTGATTCGGAAACAGTCTGTTATGGTTGGCATAGAATTAATTATATATTTAATAAAACAGTTTTGACGGTCAAAGACAAGTAGTTCTTAACACAACTGCTGACAAAACACGAACGCAAAGCCAATGCCAGTGTTTCGCCTAAACTATTTTATTAATATATTTCTCTATTTGTAGTTCAATATAAGAAAAGCTAATATTTGTTTATTTAATTCGTTTGTAATAACAAATTATTCACTGATTTGTCGATGGAATGAATGGTTAGTCAATTGTCGAAGCATTTCGCGGACACTCTGTTATGCATTTGTTTTCGTTATATAGATTATCATTAATTTTGTTGAAATTTTTTATTTTATTTATTATTAGTATTGTAACAGTACTGCAAAAAAGGACAGCACAGACACACATAATAGGGTCGTTAAAAACATTGATCAAAGGATGTTTGCTAGATAAGAGTCTCACACTATGACCGATCCCACCAAATAAGTCATTAATCAATTTATATATATTTTTGATTATACATTCTATTCGTTTAGTGTATTAGCGGTAGTACTTTTCACTGCATAGTTGGCTAGAGATGCGCAATGTTGGTTCGATTAATGTGCAAGTCAATATTTGTTTGAATTGGAAATTTTATTTTTCCAAGTTAAGTTATGCTGTCGAAATATTTATTGGTTTTTTTATTAATTTAATTTAAATCTTATTTAATTGGCAAATATTTTGTTTAAATTAAATTAAATGATATGTTTTGAATATTTTATTATTGATTAAGTATGCGCATCTCTAATGTGATATTTATATAATCTAATGCTTTCATATTCACTCAAAAAAGAGATTTTTTGAACAAAATTTTTTTATTCTCTGAATATTAATTATTTCTCGATATTCTCTTTGAATTGCTTTTTATTCTTATTCTTTGATCTCTGATCGCCATTCGATTTGTTAGAAACTTTTTCACAAATTGTTAATTAATTTTATGGATTTTTTTGTAATTAATTCTTATATTTTATTTTTCATATATAACTCGATTAACTCTTTACTCTTTTTCTGCTTTAAACGACAAAAAAGTGTTATTAATTATATTAGTTTCGATAAAAAAAATTAATTTCAGTTTACATTGATCAGATATTTTTATCTTTTGGGCTTTTAGTGTTTGCAAAAAAAACAATTTTCTCTTACTATGTCTCTCTCATCAGCACAACATACCTCATACCTGCCTTTAATGTAAAATTTAATGTTAGAGACTCTCAGAGTATTCAACAACAAAAAGAATCTCTTTTGAGATATAAGCTATCGATAGGAAGTAAAGCACACAATAAACTGTCAGATATTCATCACTGCAAAATCTGATCCAAACAATTTTTTCATTCCATAATTATTTTGTTAATGCATTATAATCTCTACTATAATATACTCTGTAATAGATTTTTAAAAGTTAAACTATTTTTGTTTGAAAAATAATAATAATAACTAAAAAAGTCAGTGACTCTTAAACAATAGATGTATTCCTGTATAAGGAATTAAGAATTAGTTTTTCCGTTAAGAACTATTTTTTTTTCGAGAATCAGATTATTATTGTTTTAATTGATTAATGAGTGGTTCGGCGATCAGATACCAGTTTGAGAGTTGATAGCAGTTATTGTTAGAGACATTAAATTTGATATATATTCCGAATAATTGATGTATTATTCTTTAACTAAAATGTTCGGCGAATAGTATTTGAAGTAAAGTGAAAAATATATAAAAATAAGAAAAAAAGTCAAAGAATGTAAAGACAGAAAGAAGAAGAGAAATGCAAATGTTATTAGATTTTCAATATAATCCTTCTCTATTTAATTTATGTCACAAATCATTGAGAGAACAGTCGCAACAAAACATACACAAAAACTCCATTTGAGACTCTCTAACGAGTCTTGAATTTCTAGTCTTTGTTTCTTTAGGTAATTATTTGCCGGAATTTTTCGTTTTTGTCGTTTAGCCGAAGGGAACACAAGACAAGAGGAATAGACAGAAAAAGAGAAAAAATTAAAAGAATAGTAATGTGAATGAAGTTTTATAGACGTCGTTTCGAGAGTTAGTTTTGTCTATGTATTCCCGACATTGAAATTTACGACCGATTGCTTCGGAAAAAACTCTAAAATCATAGCAAATGCAAACAAAAAAATTTCAGTCAATACGTGTGGAATAGCTGAGAGCAACCAAACTGTCACTACGTTTAATGTGTGGCAAAAAACGTATTCTATTCTTAAGAGTCGAGTGAATGGCGTTCATCTGGTCTGAAGACTAGACATAAAAAGCGAACATCACTTCACATCACATACACCTAACCAACGATTTTAGTTTTGAGACACAACAGTGAAAGACAATAATAGAGTTAATGACTAGTAATAAATCATTTTATATTTTATCATATCTACTATACTATACTCTCTCTCTCTCTCTCCTGCTCTCTCCCTCTCTCTCTCTCCTGCTCTCTCTCCTGCTCTCTCTCTCTCTCTCTTCACACTCTCTACTCTCTCCATACTCTCGACATATATATACACACACACACACACACACTCTCTCTCTCCCTATATGTCAAACATATATAATGTTTTGACAATTTTAAGAGTATTTATTTGTCTAACCGTTTTATTCAATCTTATCTAATCTAAATTTAAATTTAATGCTTTCGTTGATTTTTGTGCAAAACCCTAAACTAAAATGCATTCAATGTTTGTTTGTCCGAAACGATTGATGAGATGTTTGTCTCGATTCACATATTGATAGCACAACTGAATGGCTTTTATTCCTTAGTTTTAAGAAATAGTTTTTCTCAAAGTTGTGACTCATTTACGACGACTACACTTCCAGTTCTCTTATCAGTCGGTTTTGGGTTTGCTATTCGAGTAATGCATTCAAATGTTGACCACTGGGTCGCCATTACAGACGAAGATATAAGTCTTAACTAGTTAGTAATCAGCAGCTATATACTGGTTAAAATAGTTTTGCCTCAATTGTTTTTAACAATTATTGCCATCTTATAGACCTCACTCATAGTTTTCTCTTTTATTTATTATATTGTATTAGATTTGGAGCTCAATATAAATGTCAGGAATTGTTATCAAACACTCGAACCACTGACTGCTCTTTTATGGGTTGTCGACGGAATTGGATTGGAATAAAAAAGCTTTCATTGATTATGAGACACATTAATGACTGCTATTGTGTTAATTCCATTGAAGAGATTGTAAATACAAAAATGTAATTAAAAAACTTTTACTTTTTAGGAATAGGAGTGTTATGTACTGTATAAATGGTGTCTAAGAATTATATCAAATAAAATACTTTAATTCGATTCAATGAAATTTCTTTTGTATTCAATCATAAAATTGTCAAAAGTTTTCCTTAAAAAGTAGTTCAAAACCAAAATTGATTTAGTATTGAAACTCAAACTTTGTATAGAATACTATTTTTTCGTGTGATTAGTAGAAAATAGATTTTAAACGCTATTGAAGGTGTGAGTGGTTTTGGGCACCGATAGAGCACAGGACACTAAAAGATGTCTATCAAACAGGAAGAGCTGGGATGGCATTTGGCACCAGAATAATGTGTGAGCGCTGGGAGTAAGCGAATGTAGCAGTTTTTTCGGGTTTCGAACTTTGATATATTTAAGAGTAAAATAACTTTCTATGAGAATGAATGAAATCTGTGTTATATTAGTCGATGGACGCCAGCACTGGTGGAGTGGATAAGGTTTGCGGTTTAGTATTGGTGCGAATCGTATTAAATCTATGGAAAGCCTAAGCTTAGACTAAACGTATAGTTGCCTGAGATGTGAGATGTATGGGTCGTATGAGTAAGTGAACCGTTTTTATAAGCATTAGAATTGGAAAAAGTGGTGACATTTTTAGTGGTGACGGCTATAGCAGTGATGTAGTCGTCTTGCCTTCCGTCCCCGTCGAGAGTCGACAAGATGACCACTGATAACGACACACACTCTCGCAGAGGTTCACTGCCTGTGTTGCCTCCACTGCCTCGACTGCCTCTTTGCCTGCATTTACAGATAAGTTGGCATTTGGTGCTCCGACTGCACCAACCAGTCATATCTTACAATACGGGACTGGCTCTACCAGTGCCAACATTCAACGGATATATACAGTAGAGTGTGTTGAGAGTCAACTACGACAGAAGAGGCCCTTATAGTGTGTAATGCCATCGAAATTGTCTCTTAAACATCGACTGGAGCCAAGAGTTTGGACATGACGTTCAATGACTTGAAACTCGAGGGCGCCGTCGTTTCCCAATCTATACTATGCATGTTAGCATGTTACATTCTCGAATGTTAAGGCATTCATAATTAATGGCCGAGTACTATTGGATAGCAAATGTCTTTCATAGGTTTTTTCGTTTCTCAAACATTTTGATTGATTCGTTTTCGTCTAAATTTCCGAAATTATAAACCATTTTTGATAAATGATTTTAATTTTGTATACAATTTATTGCCATATAATTTGCCAATTCTCGAGATAAACGACATTTACTTTAATTGAATTTTAATTATCAGTCCAAATATTAATAAACTAACTTTTTCGACTCAAAAGTTTTGATTTTGACAAATCTTAGCCAAAAATTAATAAATATTTTTTATTTATAAAAGTTAATTTCCTGAACTTTTTTTCTACTTATTGGTAATTTTAAAATATTTTTATACTTTTGATTGCATATAAAAAGTAAATTTAATTTATTGAATAAAAATATTTTTATTTATAATCAATTGAACGATCACATATATGCAATTACAAAATGCAAATTTAAGTTTGACTAGTTTCTCGATTGCAATAAAATTAAATATTTGATTAATTTTATCAAATTTTATCTACTCTTAAGTGCGCCAAAAAGTTTAATTACTGGAGATTTTTATTTAAATCATTTTAAGTTTAAAAATAGTAGCAGAAAAAAATCAAGGATTAAGTCAATAAATACTAAATTTATTTGGAATTTAATTACTAATCTAGAGTATATAAAAAGACATAATCTTGTTAAGATTTCCCGGTTGTGATTCACGTTTTCTCATTTTTCGTATCAATTCAACCTAATCATAAAAAATATTATATTTATTCTATGAATATAAATGTGTAATGTTAATATGTAAGATTAATTTTCTATTTGATTCTATCATCTCAAAATATATAAATTTTATCTCAACAAGTTAAATCAATACTTATACTATTTTATCGATTGTTAATACATATTAAAGTAAAATAAGAAAAATAAAGATCGAAATCAGAATCCAAATAACAGTGAAGTGTAACTCAGTCTCAAAGCAAACATAATTTGCATTTAATTGCGAATTAATTCACAACTTCTGGAACTGTTCGTGTAGTTCAACTGATTGCTATTGATAATAATGGCGATAAACAAATTAAATGAATAAAAACTGTTCATTCTTATTTCTAACTTCTATTGAAACTTTGATTTTTTTATTGGCAATGAATCAAAATTTGTGGTATGTTTTGAATCAATAAAATATGAATTCAATGCATTTTTTCTTCATAATACCGTAAAAGAAAATAAAGAAAAATTGAAAAACTTATTGAAATTAAATGAATAAAAAATCAAAATAGGCATTCAAATTTTACAAGCAGTATTTTTAGTATAATAATTCAATTTTGTGAAAACATTTCACAGATGATATTATAAATTTTTAGCTGCAATTGAAATATCTATTGCTTTGTAGTAAAATATGTATTTCGAAAATATGTTATCGAAATTTGAGTTAAAAGCCATAAATTTAAAAACAATTTTCTATACGATTAGAACTAAAAATGAGTAAATGAATGAAACATTAGTTTTAAACTAACATATCGTTTAGTCATTTAGTGAAAATCTGTAAAAAGAGACTTTTTGCAAGCAGGTTTCCAATCAGATAATAAATTATCACTTCTCGCGAAGAGTATATAAATCTGTGCTCTAACTATCGAATGTGTCAACTGATGCCAATCAACATTTCACTCACACTTATAGAAATTTTTCATTAATGAGTAAATCATTAACTTTTCTGCCAAACACTCGCTTCCATTAACTGTTATCTGCTATCGACTAAAGACAATCTCCTTTTTCTCAATGCGATACTAAATATTGGATAGCATTTACACACAATTAGAATATTAAAATTATCAAGCATATTTCGATTGCTTATGCGATTATAGATAATTAGATAAATATTTATAAATGTTTCAATAGATCGGCAAAACAACATATATCACATCAATATCTAGACCAAAGACGCAAATTGAATACACAATTCCTTAATCAATCGAATAGTTTTTAACCCAAATCTGATTTCGATCCTCTAATTCACACAAATTTGCTTTTATAACAAAATAGTAATTATTTTAATATCAGATATCATTTATTATGTTTTGTTTAGCGATTGCATTGATTTCTAGCGTTTGTCTGATTTGGTTTTAAGTTTAGAAAGTTTTAAATAAGACATAAATTAAATTGAAGTGTTGTTTGTGGAAGAGTAATGGGAAAACTTAAGAAAACAAAACTAGGAATATAGATATCGTTAGAAATAATTAATAATAATTTGTTTGTTTGCATTTCAAATGTGTATTCAGTTTTTTTTTATCTTTGAAGTCATTTTTGAATATTATGTATAATAAAAGTCAAACAATGGCTGCAATAATGATAATGAAAAAAAACGAGAAAAAATATAAAAATGCAAATAATGAAGACATATTGTCAACTGGTTTGGTTGTTTGCATGAGTGGCAGTCATGCCTTAATGACTACCAACAGACACAGTCAGTGCGACCGACCGGTGCTCTAATACGTAGACAATTAGAGAGAGAAAGTTAGCATAACTTTGCAGATGAGAGCCAACAAACAGGAGAACTGACAGAATTGTTGGGCTCAGCCCTATTAACAAGCACATCTGATGTGCGACAGAATAGCCAGGCTGGAGACTAAATAAATTTTAATTCTCAACTTTTAGTGACTCACTATACGTAGAATAAGACTAAAACAAATTTAAGTGAATATAAGTCACATTAAGTTCTTTTGCCAAAACATTTTCCTTTTATTTTATTTTATTTTTTTTCTCATATAATTTAAAGACAAGTTTTTTATTTTTGACAAATATTTATTGTAAATGGTTTCGAAGCAATGCTAATAATAATGACATTTAAAGCTATATACTGTACAGTATTTGAATGTCATTACAGACTTTTGCTTCAAAAATATATTTTGGAGACTTTTTTCTTAAAATAATGGTTTTGATGTGACACTAGCACTCCGGCACTCTCGCACTCTAGCACTGGACAACGAGCGTATATATAAGTATTGAGGCATTGAAGCCATATATACTGTCCCTTTAGGCCACTTCTAAGATATTTTGGTTGTTCGTCAGCACTGGTATTGGAGCCGAGAGTTGAATAGAAGAGAAACTGAATCGAAGAGAAATTGAGTGAACGCACACATAGACCATATCTGATGCAGTCGTAAAATGCCCGGAGCTTTGATTCCATCGTTTTTATTATAGATAAGGCCAGAGAGGAGAGGGAAGAGAG